>OZ038375.1:9713993-9826993 GCA_964036015.1 Leptarthrus brevirostris
TATTCGCAAGATCGATATGAATACATCTTGTGCAAATGTCATTCTGACAATGATGGCTGCTTTTGTCGGCTTTCAGAAAAAATAAATTTTTTATATTAAAATATTAATTGATTTAGTGGATTTAATAGTAGTTTATATTTAAAGGGTTTCTGCATGATATAAATGGACAATTAACTCTGAGATTCTTCAAGTGTGAACGTTAAAAAAAAAGTTTTCCCAAACCTGCAGTGTAACACTAGGATTATATATTGTGTAATATATATTGATATAATACAAAAATTTATAGAAAATCCGAGAAAAAAACTATTACGATATTTTATTGATTAGTAATAGCTTTTAAAAATGTATATTACACTAGGGTAAACGGAGACTTATAGCTTCTTAAGTAGGGTACTTATAAGATTGTTGAGCAACTCTGCGTAGTGCTCGGATTTTATACTCTTTAGTTATAAAAGTACCAACAATTTTACTGCATTTATACAAATTTATAAAATGCCGCATTTCCATTCAGTTATCAATAAAGCATAACTTTGCAGAAAGTTGGTAAATCGATTTGTGCTCCCTCCGAAGAGAATGTAGATGAGTGTAAGAACAGCGCCAGTACATATTTGTGTATGTTGGAAGCGGTGAGTGTAGGCGTGGTCTTTTTATTGATTATTCCCTAAACTCCTTTTAATGTGCGGCTACTTATTCAGAATTTTAAGTGTTGTATCTTGTAGTTTCGCAAATTAACTGATAAGACTGTAACGCATAGGTTGAGTTTAAATTCAATGTTTTAAATCGAAAAATATGTTTGAATTAACTAAAGAAGTTAAACATAATCAAGTTAAGGATTGTGCTTACATTTCGGCTATCTTTTGGAGTAATTCGTCCATTGTAAAAAGTGCCAATTGGTTGACTTAGATTTTTTTTTCTTCAATTTAAAAACGTAAGTCTACATCTCGTTCATTTACATTTCTGATAAGTGAAACTAAAATTGATTGAAATAGTTTCCTGACGAGTGCCTACTTCGAATATCAAATTACTAGGCTAAAGCATTTCGCAAAATGATGAGGTTTTTGTCGGCAAGCGAAATTGATGACGTTGTCACTTTTCTCACACATACACATCACGAAAAATAATTGATTAACCGTCGCAATAGCGGCAAATTTTGTCTTAAACACAGAAGTTTGTATCTTTCGAGAAAAAACAATTAAATTACCTTAGGACATAAAGCCAATACATCAATTTGAGTAATCTATATTTCACTCAAATAAAATTAGATTATTTTTTATTAAACTCCTTTTTCATCATTAAAAATTCAACAATACTAATTTTACGTTAGATAACGATTATAGACTCCCAGCCTTCGGTTAAACTCACTATGCTGAGTGGTGCATTTTTGGAATGAGAGCCGTGCGGTAAACACTCATTCACAAAGCAATCTGTACTTCATTAACTGTTCTTTATTTTCATTGTAAATAAGTTTTCGGTGTTTTTAACGCGGATTGAGTGGAGTCGACTGATACTAATTTGTGCATTTCTTCCCTTGAGACTGACGTCCAGTTTGATTGCATCTTCAACAGTAATTTAATTTAGTTCAAACAATTCCATAATAATAATTAATTCATTAGCTTCAATTTAAAGCTTTTAGCAAGAACACAGTATTAATTCTGTATTGGCTTACAATGTTTATAGATCTACAGTCTTCCACAAAACTCTACGTACAGCGAAGAATATTTTGAAAAGGGTGCCTATATTAATGCTGCGCCAATGATGTATTTAAAAAAAAGTTATATTCAAGTGAAACAATATTCGATGTGTCATTTTCCAACAAAATAAACTTCAGTTTATTGTTCATTAAAAAAAACATTAACAAATATCGGGATGACTACAAACTAAACCAAAATTGTTTTCTTTTTATTTTTTTTATTTAACACACAAATCTCCTCGGTGATTGCTCTCGCGCCAACTATTTTCCCTACGGATCTGTAAAAGGAAGAAAACGACTTGTGAGTTTACAACTCAATGGGTTAACTGCCTAAACTACGCAATACCGCACTCACACTTCTAACTCACATTAGATCAGCAAAGCGGACATACCATCAGAGCTGACCTAATCCTGTGATTTGGAGGATTGATACCTGGACATACCAACTTAATCAATTCCTCCTTCATCGGACATACCAGATGATCAACAGGACTTACTCTGGTTTTATTACAATCCCGGACATGCCACAGATAAGTAATAAAACCACCCAATAAGCGGACATACCAGCTATATTGGGATAATTCATAGGACAACCTACGATTAGAGGAACTACCACTCATAACTATTGTCATAAATTCTAACTTTAACTTTAACTACTCAGTACCCACTACACAGTACAAACTACACAGTACCCACTACATAGTACACAGTACCCAACTTTATAAATTATGAATTTAATAACTGAAATCACTAAAATCACTATATATATAGATTAAGATTTCTAAACTACTTTTCATTTTGCACGTTTAATTAACTGAGGTTCTTTCTTAAGGAGATTGAAAGCAAACCTCAGGAAACTAAAGGGTTGGTCTATATCTACGAGGTAAAGCTAATTATTTTAGAAATTTTTGGGTGAGGGTCATAACTTACGAAATTTTAAAAGACATGCACAATTTGTTTACGCAAGCGACGATGGCGTCTTTCCCATTACATGTTCCCAGACTTACCATTTATTGCAACCTACATTAAGTATTTGAATGTCTGAGGATGGAAAAGGGACCAAATCTTTCAGATTGTTTATCTATTTTATTATGGTTGTTATGGTTGTGTCTGTCCTAAAAAACTTGGATTTTCTGAATTGGTTATTATCTGACACAAAAAGTAAAGAAATTCATGAAATTAACTACACAAAAGTCTACGTACACCTGAAAAGGAAATTATAATAAATTATTAAAATCGAATAAATTAATAGCCACATTTGCATCCTCTTAAGTATATCAATATAGACATACTGATCCATCGTTCCTTGTATGACTTCCAACTTGCCGACCCCTGACGCTGAAATACAGCCCCATACCATAATTCCTCCTCCATCATGCTTCACATGCGCCACACCCTCAAACGGCGATGAGTTTGTCTACCACCGCGAACATGCCGTACGTAAGCATTTTTGTTTTTCAATACATGCATAGTTCACTTTTGCTGTTGCACCAGGCAACAATTTTAATTTCTTCTGCAGCTGTTAAAAGGCCGTGTTGTTGAGATCGGTTCTGGAAGTTTCCCACTCAATTTCTCCTGGAGAGTAGCTCTCGGAATGTTAAATTTCCAGCCTGCTTCTTTAATTTAAATAGATCCGTTTCTAATGCAGCTTAGAGCCATTTCAAACCTTCCTCATTATAAGATCGTGTTTTCCCCTTGGAGTCATTATTTCTAAAGATAAATTGAAATTCTTTTTAAAAAGCACCCCAATTATGTATCTTTTTAGCAATAGGTGAAGTAAGCTTAGTTTTCTCATTTAAATTTAACGGATGGCTTCTAACTAGATTAAGGGATATTTTCTGTACCTACATTTTCAATCCTCTGCTTTACATACTCTGTTAATTCTTGTTCAATTGAATCAATTCATTATCATTTTTATAAACCAAAAGTAGGAGTGCACCAAGAATCGAACCCTTTAGTACTCCGATATTAACCTTTTCCATGACGGATTCTTCTCTATTTATTTTAGGTTTTTGGGTACGTTCACTTAAATAAGATTTTAATAATTTGTGTTCATTGCCAAGCACACTATATGTATACGGTCTAATATTTCAAATGCTCGCTGTAAATCTAAAGATTTTATTTGCAATTATTTCTCTCCATTTAATAATTGTCTAGTTAAGCGCATCTTGTCCAAGATTTGCGCGAATGATTTTGACGAAATCTCGACTGTCCCGTTGCTAGGAATGTATTATTCTCAATATATTTATGATAAAATCACTTGCAAGATTGCAGATATGTATTTTTTCAAAACAGGCATTCTTTTTATTAAAGTCCTGCCATGGTGGTGAAGGTATTGCTCTTTGAATAATAACACTACCCTGGACAATTTTGAAAATGTTGTGCCCCGGGACAATGAATAGTTGTTTCCAAGGTAATTTTTCCTGCTGAAACCGATTGAAAAAACCATGTGTGGGATCTTATAATACAAGTCTTCCTCTTTCAAATGTCGTTGAGTTTGCTCAAATATCCTTTTTTTGCCGAGATATCGAATTTTAAAATGTTCATGTTCGTCACTACCTTTTGATAAACACGTGTTCCTAATGAGTTTTCACAAACATGTAAATTTCAAAATGCGATATCCCGGCAAAAATTCAACGACATTTAAAAGAGGAAGACTTGTATTATAAGATTCCACGCATGGTTTTTTGAAAAAAAAATTCGGATGCCCCAGATGGTTTCAACGGATACTGGAGGGATTTGAGGAACGAAGAAGTATATTTCTCCAAGAGAAATATCGATGGTTGTTCACTAATGGTATTAAGAGGTTATAGTATACCGGGAACTGTAACTTTGGGGGTTCCATCTTGCCAGATGAATAGCACGGAATATCAGAAGGTGCTAGAAGAAAATTTAGTTCCATATATAAACATCCATTCTACTGCTAACCTCAGATTTCAACAACATAGCCAGTGTACATACCAGTAGAAGTACAAAATCGTTCTGACTGGCCAGCATGCTCTCCTGACCTGAACCTCATCGAAAATCTGTAGGGTATCCTTGTGCACGAAGTTTATTCGGAAAATAAGCAATATGGAACAACGTATGAATTGAAAGTGGTCATCTTCACAGTTTGGCAGAACTTAAGATCCTCTATAATAAAAAAAATTAATAGAATCTATGATAGAATTTTCGACGTAATTAAAAAAAACGGTGGCCTAACAAAACATTAAAACTGTTAAAAAGTTGAATAAACTTATATTTTCAGTCTGCGTTTTATTCTGACTTTATCTTTTTGAAATGCTCCATATCGAATGTTTTGTTAATATTGAACATTTTTTGCAGGATAGTAAGCGATACAATTAAAAAAGTGTACATTACACACACTACCCTGCAAGATTTTGCCCCTGGACAATAACTAGTTGTTTCCGAAGTAATTTTTCCCACTGAAACTGAATCCGGGCTCAGAATTGCTCTGTCACATCAGGTTTTTAAGATATTCTAACCTAAGAGTGCAAAAAACACTGTTTTTTGACATATTTGAGGTTGTGTAGCATAATGATTTTTTTTTAAATATGATATCTTAGCGAAAAAAAAGACTTGTACTATAAGATCCCACACATAGTTTTTGAAGAAAAAAAAAATCGAGGTGCTACATAGCCTCAAATATGTAAAAAAAACAGTGTCTTCTGCACTTTTAGGTTAGAATACCTTAAAATCCTGACGTGATACTGCAATTCTGAGCCCGGATTCGGTTTCAGCGGAAAAAATTACCTCGGAAACAACTATTCATTGTCCAGTGGGACAAAATGTTCAAAATTTCGCGGGCCTGTGTTATTTGTTAAGTTAAAAATATTTGCAATATTAACAATAGCTACGCTTAATACTAGAGAGAATTGCACCAGTAAAAATTTAATCTTTTAAGTCGACTAAAAGAGGGCCTTGAAGCAGTTTCGAAAAAATTACATAACTTTAGGAATTTTTCAATTTACCGATACACGAGCCACTCAACATTCAAGTTGAGTAACTCCATTTTGGATTATTTTTTAAACTCTTTTTAAAAATAAAACAATTATCTTAATGCGTGGTATTCTAAATTATGGAGTGTACGATTTATTAAGATCCTTGTTTTATTTGTTGTATTTTACAGTAAAAATGTTTATATTCTCGAAGTAAGAAGTAGATTAAATTTTTCACAATAATCGGATGACAAAAATAAATGACAAACGATCGAAAACGACGATCAGTTGCGTGCTTCACTCAGTTTTGATAATCATAAATTAAAAAATAAAGACAAAAATTTGATGTAGGCAAATTTATATCTTAA
Source organism: Leptarthrus brevirostris (assembly GCA_964036015.1). Lineage (NCBI taxonomy): Eukaryota > Metazoa > Arthropoda > Insecta > Diptera > Asilidae > Leptarthrus > Leptarthrus brevirostris. Next base: position 9,719,990 of record OZ038375.1, read on the forward strand.
CTGTAGTAAACTGAAGTAAAAAATAGAAAATAATTTTAAATTGTTGCATTATTGTAAATGTAACAAACAATTAAAATTAAAACGTTATTTATTTTTAATTTCAGTAAATGTACTTCTACTCAGAATGGACAGTTTTTCATTATGGTAAGCTTATAGCTCAGAAGTTTTTGTTGAAGTTAATTTCAAAACTTTTGTGTAGACAATAAAATGGACAAGTAAACAATTGTTGTGCCGTGCAATATCATAATGAGCTCTCGCCACGCCCTATACACCGTTGAGGTGGGTGACACAAAGTTCACAATACTCAACAGATATCAAAATTTGAAACCAATAGGCTCGGGAGCACAAGGAATAGTTTGGTATGTTTAATATGTTGTGTATAGTTACAGCTATAATTTATTCTTTAATGCAGTTAATATTTTCGCAGTGTTTTTTTTTGAGCGTAGATATTAATTTATAAAAAATCTATTAGGGTTTATTTATTTATTTATAAAATCTATTAGCAATACTGTTATTGTTATTGTTGTAGATATAATATGTTCTTGTGGTTTCCTACTTTTTTTTATTATTATTAAAACTATATATTTTCATTTGTGAAAATTCCATTCAGTTAACACAGAATGTATGTATTAAAAACTAAGAAATTTGTTCTTGGGAGTTTTATGTCATACCACATTTTAAGGTATTCTTATGTTTTAGTTATTTGAGAGTGCGTTTTATTTTCTAATACTCCAGACAAATACAAAACTACTTTCAACAGAAGAGATGTTCCTAAAAAATACAAAAGCAAGGTGCATGATCTTTTAATGAATTTCTCATAGGATAATATTTTAGATAACTTAAATTTATAACCGAAGAAGCCATTTAATTTCGTACTTTCTCACTTTTTCACGGGAATACATCTGTATATGTATAGTGTCGATCAAAACAAAGGGAACAGAATATGAAACAAGAAATTTCTTCTAATCTATTTATTATACAAGTGATTGATGGGAAAATAGCTTACTCATGTTAACAATTTCAGCGTACGAAATTATCTAAATCTATAAGATTTTTTCCGGTCAAAACAAAGGGAACTAACAAAGGAACTCAAACATCTGCAAATAATAATCAATATTTAGTTATTTATTACTTCAATACATCTTTTTTTTGTATGGAATCAATAATAGATTTAATTACTCTTGTTGAAATGATTTTCCAATCAGACTTTAACACCTTGAACAAATTTGTCCATATTATTGAATCTACCATGACTTCTGACCTTCCGATTTACAATCTCTCAGAAGTCCTCTTTGGCATTCATGGCCTGAAGCTAATACATTTATTTACAATCTCAAGTCCTCTATGGCATTCAGGTCTGGAGACTATTACATCAATTTCGTTTTCACTTAACCGAAGTTTTACAAGTTTGTAAGTGTGTTTCGGGCCGTTATTGTGCTGAAATCGCCATTACATTACGCAGCGTACATTTACATAACCACTTCTATTATATGTTTATGTTGGAACCTATCCATAATCCCCTTAATTCTGTGTAAAGGACCCACGCTTTGACTATAAACGCACCCCAAATCATAACACTTCTTCTTCCTCTATGTTTAAAAGTCGGCTTGCATTATTTCGGATTATTTCTCCTACTGGTACACTCTCATTCCATCGAAACCTTCTAAATTGAACTGGTATTCGTCCGAGAAAAGGACAGGCTTCCAAAGTTAAATCGACCAATCGTGGTTAACGTTCGCAAAATCCGAACGTGCGCGTCTGTTTTTTCGCAGAAATGTATGGCTTTTAAACAGCTCTGCAGCTTTTAAGCCCTGCCTGATTTTTGCTCTTCTTTTAATAGTGCTTTCATTCAAATCACATTTAATTTGATTTGATGTAGTAATATAAGGATTAAATCGGACTGCTTATGTAATTAGTTTGTCCGCGCAAGTTTTGCGCGGTCTTCCTTCATTATTAGTAGTCTCCACAGAACTACTCCCCTTGTATTTTTTAATAATTCTGTGCGGAACAGATTTAGTTAGCAAAAAAAAAAATTGCACTTATTTTCATTTGAATGTTCACTCCACTTTTACTAACAAGTTCAATAGTTCCGAGTAGAATTGCCTTTTCGAAATTCGCGTTACTAACACGTTTTCGCGTTTCACAAGCATTGTGAAAGTAATTCGAACTAAATTCTGCTTTAAATTTATGTAGTAATAACTGTTCCCTTATCAATTCAATTTGTTGTAACTGAGTACAAACGTCGGTGTTGCAAGTTTCCGCTCTTATGCATTTGACACTAGATGAAAACTTTTATTGTTACTAATAGTGAACACTGCACTTCAGTAATAAATATTTGTTCTTTGGTTTTGTAATAAGCCGTTATGTTATTAACATATTCAAAACGAATTATCACATTTGGGGCCGTTCAAGTATTACGTAACGCAGTTGGGTGCAGGGTTTTGTGAAACGTTACGGTGCATTATAAGGGGGGGGGGGTCAAGCAACGCGTTACATAACATTAAGTTATTGTTAAAAAGTCCTTACTCTTAACTCGTGACTCACGGCTCAGTTTATGTGGTATATCTCCACTACACATATCTTTTTTACATACGAAAAGAGTCGCGTCACTGAGTATACAGAAGTATATAGTTATTTGGCAAATAAACCACAATAAGCCGTGTACCACGAGTCCATAGTTTAGAGTCCGACCGTTGTGGTGAAGCAAAACCACCTAAACTGCAAGCCATGAACGCACACACATTACGGCAAAAGTGGGCTGAAATTTCGTTTAATTTACATTGCTTCTTATGCTCGTCCTAGTGCCTAAACTATTAATTCTATGAAAAAATGGTTTGGTTTCTACTTGAAGTAAACAAAACAATCGTTCGAATGAAGTAAAAATATTCATACCCTCTTTAAGAAAATAACAGACACTTGTAAGCCTAAATGCACGGAAGTACGGAAGTGGATTTTTAAAGAAAATACGAATGCCAGAGCATGATCGGAGCATGACTTACTGCTTGCGTTTTGAATAAAAATTTGCTTTGCGACTAAAATTTTAGTTTTAATGAAAGTTGTCTTGTTATTTAGGTTAATAAAGTGTACATGTTTTTACTGTGTTGCAAAGATAATTTAGTCTGCTTTAAGTTAATATAAATACTTTAAAATAATCATCTAAGTGTTACGTAACGTTTAGGGGGGGGGGCACGCAACGTTACGGCGCGTTACAAGGTGGGGGGGCAGAAATCTTCAAAAACTGCGTTACATAATACTTGAACGACCCCTTTTCATTAGTTTCCTTTATTTTGACCGACACTGTATACTGAAAATGTTTTTTTGATGAAAAATGTCGGAATAATCATACACTTCGTAATTTATATGAGTTTTGCTTTCTGATTTTTAAAATTAATCTACATACAAGATTTTTTACATTTTACTGCAACTTACGTGTTGTTTTGATATTATAATTACCGCTTAATGGAAAATTATACTAAATTTATTTCTGTTCACTTTCTGGTGTAGTCTCATAACTTTTTTTAAAAAAGTTCAGACTTTATTTTGAAAGAAAAGTAATAGAGTAAATAATTTTCAACACTTTATTTTTGCGTTTTCGAACTTAACAAATAAAATGAAACTCATACATAATTGTTTATCTAGCTGACACGTTTGGAAAGCATGAGTTCTTAAAAATAAGTGCTTTCATTGCATACTTCATACCTACTTTTGAGATTATTTGAAATCAAAAAGTCAAAAGATTTGTTTATTTACTTTTTATGTAAAATTTTATGAATGTTCCTGAAAACTTGTAGTGAGGTAATTTGTAAATAAAAAATCAAAAGGGTGAGGCAAATGTAATTTTCTAATTTTTATCGTTATTACCATTGCTTGTTTCCGCCATTCTAAAACACTAAACCTTAGTAAAGGTATGCAATCAACAAATTCTGCTTAGATTGTTATTTCAAGAAAGTAACAGAAAAGAAGTAAGCTTCCACACGAAGGCACCTAAACTTGGATAAAGATACAGGCCTAAAAAGAACCGTATCATTTATGGCTATAACTTTGTTGCCAAAATGCGAATATGATAATTTTTCTTAAAAAAAATTAATTGACGAAATTTTTTATGAGAGTGCTCCTTTAAGTTTTTCATGTTCACTAATAGAGTTATAGTTTTAAGCTGCACTTGACAGTTCTTTTACAATAAAATTACAAATAACAAAATACGAAAAATATAAATCAAAAACTTGAATCTGAGACTGGATTTAGTCAAAAGACTTGTCTCAGAGGTCGATAAAACTACATTAATCTTTAAGTTTGGGGAAAAGAAACCTTTTTTTTACCATTGATGGGAATTTGTTTATTTCTGTACCGCGGAGATTACAAATGTTTTTATATTTAGCGGATTTTATACCAAACTTAATCAAGCGTGTTTTAATTACTATGAACATTTTATTAGTCACGCAAAGATGTCACAGTTAGAGATAGTTTTTCGAAGATTTATAATTTATTTCTAAAAATTTATTGCAATCGAATTACACAGTTTTTTATGTTTTCAATTAGATTATATAATTGTCTTAAAAAAGCGTAATCTAAGACGAGATTATTTGGTAGCAGCTCCTTACGTTTCATATAGGAAAGGAGTTTTTTCATTAATAATTTTAAACTCGGTTTTATGGGACACAGTGAGAAGTGTCTGACAACGTTAAAACATTTGTATCATTTCCTTAAGTCCTTGCGGAACAAGTGGTAACACAACTCGCTTCAATAACATATGATCGTAGGAGAATCTATAGCTTTTGTTTAGATGGATCCCAAACAACTAGATATTATTCCAGCCAGAATAGTTCTTTAATAAAATGCTGCTATCACAGAACAATCTGGAATGCTTGCCAGAAAAGTCGTATTGTGACTAATCAAAATGGCCAGCCAGCGTCTGAATTATTGGTAGAACTACAAATAACAAAAAAATTCTAAACTAACGCATACTACTTAGGTAGGGTAAACCTAGGACAACTTTTCGTTGGCTTGCATAAACCTTTTCAGGGTTCCGTATCAATGGTAAAAAAGGGACCCTTAAGGTGCGACTTCGTCTGTCTGTCTATCTGTCACAGCTGCTTATTTCAGAAACTACCAATGCTATCGACTTGTAATTTGGAATAGTTTTAAAAACCGCTTGCCCAACTTTATTGCAATTGAAAAAATAAAAAAAATGTTTTGATTTTTATTGCAAAGGGGTTGGAAAGGGGGTTAACATTTTAAAGTGGGATTACTAGTTCAAGTGGGGTATAATATGAAAGACTTTCATTTGCACATTATAAAATATATTTTCATTTCCATCTATGCCGCGCATACATAGTTTTTGACATGATGAAAAATGTCTAAAAAAAAATACCATTCCCCCCACTTTATCTCCCAAGTTTAAAAGGCAAAAAATCTGAAATTAGAGTTGAGAAAGTTTTATGTAAATATTACAGGAAAAATAAAATGATGTTTATAACTATTAACGGAATCCTCGGTGTAGTGTATCGAATTCTTGGGTGCATATGAAATTTAATCAAGTTGGAATGGGCCTAAAAAATCTCTTGGGGGCATCCGAAAGAAGAACTAAATAAGCTATAAGGCTTCAAAATGCAATAGATAATTAAAAAGCTTGGGTCCTTATAAAAGCTGATTCTGTGATGCAAGAATTAACGAAAACGGTCGACGGTCCTCATAAAATTATTATTTTTTGGCTAAGGGATCGTTTAGTGTAGAGGTGCGTTTTGGACTCTCTATTTGGGGGAATGGCGTTTTGCTACTTCTGGAGTATTTTCAATTATCCTTGAACATTATCCATGTGATTTTTGGAGTCAAAATTCCGAATACTTTTGGAGATACAGCGCCTGCAAAGAAATGATGATCACACTGGACGCACGATTTCGGCTGACCATTCACCTGAAAGGAAAAAGCAAAATAAATTCTTAATCCTCACACTCTTGGTTGGTACTAAAAAAAATTAAAATTGCGGTTTTTGCACACTTTTAAAAGAAGTCCTGATTTCGGTAATTTAACTTATTATTATAAAAGTAAAGACGGGAGCCACATATCTAACGAATACGTGTGTCAAAGCTGAATCAAATCCGTCCAGGCGGTTAAAAAGTTATCATCGATGCATTTTTAAGTGATACGGAAGGAAAAAGAGAAAATGTTATAAACTGTTTTGAAAAAAGAAAAAGAGCGAATGAGCAGGAGAAGAGCTTTTTGTTAATTATTTTTTGGAACTTCATGTGGAATTATTAATTTAGCAATTGTATTTTTAAATAAATCCAATGACCAAGTCACATTTTCTAAATTTTCCATTGGTCAGTTTTATTAAACTTAACCCTTAATGCTTAAGGTGGAGCTAATAAGAACGGGCAGAAGTGGCGAAAATTTTAGCTAGACTTAATCTCTTTACTATAAATCTTGTCTTTTAATGCGAAATGCTATAATTTTCTTTGCGAGGTGCTTCGCAAAATTCTCATAATTATTACTTTTGTAATGTAATTAATATATTGAGGTTATTTTGGAATTTTGTATTTCGATTGTATGTTTAAAAAAGCAAGTTAAATGTAGCATAAGTTCGTTGAAAGCTAGTGAAGCTTCACATAAACATAGTATTGCTCGTACAAAATGGGAAAAATTCAAGACATTGTTTTTAAAATTTTTCTGAAATTCAAAACGCTTTGAAATAAGGTATTTAGCACGAACGTGTCGTGAAAACTTTTGTGAGAAACTTTTTAACATTTCATTTGTTCACAAAACGTGCAAAGACCATCCCCCCTCCCCCTTCAGCTTTTGAGATATCGTGGACCCCAGTTGAAAAAATCAAGTTTTCAGGGAAACGCGTTCAAAGTTTCAAGTACCTATGTTATGTCACTGAGCTCGACACCGGTTGCCTTTTACTCGTATCTTCGTCTTATACGCGTCTTCTACACACCATTTGATTCAATCTCTTAGAAAAAATCGATTTTTTCCAATTTTATAGACTAGACGACCCCTTCCATCAACCAACATTAGAAGAATTTTATGACGGATTAGGTCGGCTTTACTATTTTATTACCTTCGTAATGCTATCCTTTTACACATTCCAGTCGAGGGAAGATTACTTGACTACTATGAGCATTTTGAACGATTCTAATATTACTTTTTCTCAATTTTATATAATTTTTTCTATTTATTGATTCTATGGTTACGGAAGCAATTAAGCGGCTACATACATCTAGAGGTAATTAAAGGTGATTATATTGCAAACATTTTAAAAATATTAAATATTGACGGAGCTATTTCGGTTGGATGTGAAGCATGTTTTTCGGTAGTTTATCTGCGTTGCCCTCTCTCCTGCCAAAACCCGCCGTCCGAAATAAAAAAAAACTAAATTTTTTTAAAGTTACAAATATCTTTATATAATTTATTGACGATCACAATTTATAAAAATTATTTCCACCGAGATAAATTGGCAGCACGCAAACTTTATTTACTTAAATTTATTACTTTATTCGTACTTTGTTTAAACAATTATTATTTTTTTTTTTTGTAAAGTAGCTCGTCACCGAAATAACAAAGGTTTTCGACGTAACTATACAAAATTTTGGGAAATTCTATCGATCGATTCTTGGGATATGAGGGGCACCATATTGAAAAAACCTGATCTGAGAAAAACGCGTTTAAAGTCTGAAACAAAATGAGACTGCAATGCAAACTGAGCTGCAGCGCGTGATAAAAAACTTTGTAACTCGGAGAATTTTAGAGATATCGACTTAACATTTTTAAGAGTTACTCCTAAGTCTACATAATATAAGAAAATGTAAAAAAACATTTTGTTGACAACAATGTGGCCAAAAAGTATTATGGTCATAAATTACCAACTTCTTAACAGGTGTGTATAAGACATTGTAGATGACCACAGTACACTTATTTTACTGTGGCCATTTTTCGACTTACCAAGTTATTCCCTGTAACCGCAGAAGTTTATATTAAAAAAAATAATAGACAGAGAGACCTGTGAACGACAAGTCATTAAACACATTATTAACGACTTATTAACTTTGAAGCTTATTGTAGCATTCAAAAGTTCGGATTACTGCAAATAATACAAAATTGTCTTATTCTTCTATATTTATATCACAAATCTTGTTTGTGCTAAGTTACTAATACACAAATCATGTACTACCCAACGTCAAAATAGTTCGGCCGCTTTGTTTGAGTTTAGTGAAACGAAATAAATTCCTAATTTTGAATAACTTAAAATGTATTTCATTCAACGAAATTATTTTATTTTATATACACAAGAGTTTCTTAAATACATGCCAAAAAAAAGTAAAAGAAAATATCTCCATTTAAATTCAGGAAAAAAAATTAAAAAATACAATTTCACTTCAAAATAGTTCGGCCACAGGCTGCAGTGCGTCAAAATAGTTCGGCCACGCACATTTACCATTGTGTAACATCCCAGTTCTTCTTGATAACAGCCTCACAGCGTCTAAATATGGTATTCACAAGTGTTTCACATTCGTAGGGGCTAATTGTGCTTCAAATTCTCTGCAACTTTTCCTTCAGCTCAGTGATATTTCTTGCTGGATTCTTTCTCAATTCCCTTTTCATTTTGCCCCAAAGAGACTCTATTGGAGAAAGATCAGTGCTACTAGATGGCCACTGCAGCACGGGGATATTGTTTCCTGTAAGCCATTTTTTGGTCAATTTTGCCGTATGACAGGGTGCGCCATCTTGCTGGAACAAATACTGTCCTTCTGACGTTTGAAGTTTTGGAATTGTAGGTAATAATTGATTTGCTAGTATTTAGACTTAGTATAGACCATCAACGAAATGAAGATTTCCAACTCCTCTACCTTGGCTGGGAACTTCATTTCTCTTTAATCAATCCCTATGGAAGGCCTTAGATCTTTTTCGAATAAAATTTTTTTCGACTGTCTCCGAAACACATTTCAAAACGTCAACTCGTCGCTCCAAATAACTGAGCTCCATTGCCGATCGGTCCAATTGAGGTGCTCCTTGGCCCATTCTAATCGCCGTTTCTTTTGAACAGGTGTTAGAAGGAGCTTCTCCTTTGCCTAATAAAATGAACAAAGCTTAAATGTCATCGCACAATATGAAAACATACGAGTACCTTATAAAATTTATATTTTAGCTTTTTCACAACTCTCTCAGTTGTGCTGACGGAACATTTCTTGTTTGTTGTTTCATTCCATTTTACTGATAGGTGAGCGGCTGACACACGACGATTGTTCATAATGACTCTTTTTAAAGGACGTAAATTTTTTTCACTAACTGAGGAAGGACTTCTGTTTTTTTTAGTGCGATGATATTACCGGTCCTTTTAAACAGATTTATAATATCATGAATTGTAGATCGTGGAATATTAAAATCAATTGCAATTTTACGGCAGGACTTGCCAATTTTACATGAATCAATTATTAATTGCCTTATATCATAACTTAATGCTTTACCACAAGGCATCTTTTTGCATTGAAAGTCAAATTCGGACTAAACCCAGCGTTGCAAATGAGCACAAACACAGAACTATTCGTGAATTTCGGGAAAAATTGCAGAGGATTTGGAATGCAAAAAGGCCAGATGAATGATTAACACTTGTGAATATAATGTTAAGGCGCTGTAAGTCAGTTATAAAGAAAAACGGGGATGTTAGACAATGGCAGATTTGCGTGGCCGAACTATTTTGACGCACTGCAGCCTGTGGCCGAACTATTTTGAAGTGAAATTGTATTTTTTTATTTATTTTTCCTGAATTTAAATTGAGATATTTTATTTTACTTTTTGCGGCATGTATTTATGAAACCCTGATGTATATAAAATAAATTATTTTCGTTGAATGAAATACATTTTAAATTATTTAAAATTAAGAATTTATTTCATTTCTCAAAACTTAAACAAAGCGGCCGAATTATTCTGACGTTGGGTAGTATATAGTATCTAAAATTCGTATTCGTACACTGTTATACTATAAAAAAATATTGAAAAAACTTTAAATACAAATAATTAGCTTTTCTTTATTAGAAACGCTGATCATGTCAAGAAAAATTCTTTCGATATTTCTTGCTCCGCTCGAGTTTTGGATTTTTACATAAATTTAATTATTTTTATTTAAAGTTTTTTCAATATTTTTGTATTAGAACTGCTTCAGAAAAAATCCGGCAGGTAAAAAATAATACAATAACCTAACCTAAAAACCATGATTACAACTTAAATAGACTTACTACATAGTTTATTATATTTTGCAACTAAAAATATATAAATATAAAACAAATTAATTTCTGCGCCAGAATATTCGGACCTTTGATCTTAAATTAATAATAATGTCCATTAATACATGGACATACTTTTCAGTGATGGATTTCTCCTCGTTTCGCCACTTCCTTCGTAACTGAACAATGTTGCTGGCTTTAGATTTTGTGCCTTTGTGCTTCGATTTAATAAGACAAGGCTCTGGACAATTTAGTATAAGAGGAAGCAACCGGTTCTTCAAACACTCTTTCATATAAATTTTTTATTGTCGCCTTGGCGATGAATTCCTCGCTCCTTCTTCCACATGTGCATCTTGCTTGCCAAACCAAATATTGCAATAATGGTGCAACTTTGCCTTTCATTTCTGCAATATAAAACTTCTGTCCTGGAATTCGATTAAAGTTGGCAACACAATAGGCCTCGTCAACCATTACACAGCATCCAAACTTTGTCAAAAACTCAGTGTACAATTTTCGAGCACGAGTTTTACACAACAGTTCTTTGGTGATCGCGCCCGCGCAAACAATGCTTCGCTTGCGAGAGTGTTGCCAGATTTTAAACAGTATTATTGAATTATTATTATATACATATAGCCAACAATTTACCTTTGATATTGCAAAGCTACACACTTAGGGTCGATGATTCTCCATTTCTTTTTATTTTATTTTTTTTGTGGTGGCGTAATTCTTTCTTAACTAATTGATTCGCGTGTTAAGATCTTGCGCTAGCGTGCAGTGCCCGATTAAACCGGGCGTCCTCCCGAGTTACCCCATCCTAAAGCCATCATTGTGGATTACGATACATAAGAGGGCAGAAAAATCAAAAATTGAATCGTCTTTACATAAATTAAACTTGGACATGTTTTTATGGCCATGACATGTCTTTTAAGCACTTTTTAAAATTGAAGATGTGGTGGATGCCTCTAAATTTAAACCAATTTAGGATAAATGGTGCTTCTATATACCGCTAAAGATAAGCCTTTATTATGGACGTTTTGACATTCAATATTGGCGAAGAGTTAGATAAGAAATAATGAAGTTCGGATTTGGAAGTGGACTGCGTAGCTTACAGATCTTAATCTAAATGAGATCCTTGGGAGATTGTAAAATGTAAGCAATTTTTGTCTATGAAATTGTATATATACTACAAAGAAGAGTCATCGGTCTATTGTTTTTATAAAATCACGTAAAATAATTCTGTATACTAAATATGTAACTCAAAAATAAAGAAATTATTGAATAGAAAACGTTTTGCAGCCTTATACCTTAATTTTAGCTGATAATAACGAGTAAGTTTTTCAGATATTTGATTGATTTGTAAATACATTCTTTCCATTATTTATTTTTAAATCAAAGACATAAAATCTCCGCATAATGAAGAAAGGTTGAGTTCAACAAAAGAGAATTGATTAACTTTTAAGTGTTTGAAATTATGACTGCGATATGTATCGTGTTCAAGACGTTAGTAAACCCGATACAGATCAATTTGAATTTATAAATAATAATATTTCTTTACAATTTTTTTATTTCTTGCTTAAAAATATTTTGATTTTGATTTTATTTCATTTCATTGTTAGAGATTTTGATGTTATTTATGTTAAGCGAATACTTGGAACTTTCACTGCAAATAAGAATATAAAACTTAATAATTATCTATGATTCATGAAAATGAATCAGGAGTTTACAAGACATGTATTTGGAGACACTGAGTTTGTTGTACCGTCACGCTATGTAGAACTCAGCGCTAGAGGCAGTGGAGCGCAGGGTGCCGTTTGGTGAGTATAAAATAAAAACAAAGCACTCATTGACCTATAGTTGTTATAATTATGACAACCTCAAAATAACATCTTTTCTGGGTAAATTTAACAATATAATGCAAATTTATATAGAATGTGTCTTACAGAAATAACGCACTTTCCTAATCTAACAAAAAGTCATTGTTATTTTATTTATGTTTTATACACATTGAATAACATAGGGGTTTATAGGTGTTACATGTTAAAATAGTTATTCCCCATTTTTTTTTTAAATAATGCAAGACAAATCATATCCATACACGGCTTGGTTCTATATAAAAAGCTTCCAAATTCCTTTTAGTACAGAGATTCTAACCATTATTTGTTCGCTTTGTGTTAAATGGATGGAGTTTTATGTTTGCGTGCTGTACAATTGCATCTTGTTATATAAATATGTTAATGTTATGTTAATATAGTTTTTAAATATAATTTTCACTTTATTTCAGCGCTGCATATGACACGATTACTGAACAAAATGTAGCAATCAAAAAATTATCAAGACCATTCCAAAATGTAACCCATGCAAAGCGGGCTTATAGAGAATTCAAATTAATGAAGTTAGTGAATCACAAAAATGTAAGTTTCCTTTTTTTAATAAAATAATTTTTATACTTTTGTTAGAGATCATCAAACAGGAAGTTAATTTTTTCGGTCATATCGTGTGTGGGTGTGTGTATGTATAGAGGAGTGGAGAAATAATGAATAATCAATAAGATTACAATCGTGAAAAACTCTTATTATTGACAAGAATTATAAAAGTTAAAATTCATCACAAAGAAACCATTTTGTTTCATTAGTTTTATTGCTTAAAAGGGGGCTAGAAATCGAAAATTTACTTAGGGGCTATCCATAAATTACGCAACCCATTTTTAAGATTTTTTTTTACACTATTTCAATATTTTAATAAAAATTTTAAATAAAGAAACAAAAATTATCGTAAATATAAATTTATTTTAAAGTTAAGAACATAATAGTACAACATTTCAAGAATCTTCTGTTAAATTTGTGGGTAAAAATATTGTGAATTGAGCGACAGGAAATCTTCGTATACGCAAAAAAAAGATACTTTGCGGTGATCATCATAACTCATAACTGGATCATATGTTGACAAAAAACTAAAAAGATTTCGTTAGTTTATGACTTTTTATTGATAAATATCGGCGAATTTGTTGTTGTAAAATTAATTATAATAATATAAAATACAAAATCTGGACGTTTTTACCTCGTATATGTATAAAAGAAGTGTGCAAAATTTGAGAAGGATCGGATGAGTAGTTTTTGAGTTACAGTGATCACCGACTTTGAAAAACTAAATCTGAGAAAAACGCGTTTAAAGTTTTAAACCTGCTCTTTTGTATATGGGATGTATCGAATCGAGGGAGACCTGAGGCACTGTGTCTCCGGCAGTTTTTCTCCAATCAACCTCAAATTTTAACTAGATACTCTTGAAGAGTTGTACTATCAATTAAATGCAAATTAATACTCACCCCCCCCCCCTAACTAAGTTTTCTTTTTCTACGATAATTTAACAAGCCCCTTTTTGGGGGTTTTTAATTATTTACCCTGTTACCTCAAACTACCAACAGTTTTTAATAACGTTGGGGTGAAGCCACGGCAACAGTTTACTATGAATGTTGCTACTTACGTTTAAGATAGACAAGGAAAAACAAATATTTATAATCGAAAATGGCTTTATTGTTTTTCAAAATATTCTCCATGAAGAACAATAAAATTTTTCATGCGTTTAACCAATTTTCGAAGCACTTTTTCCACTCCGCAAACGTGATTTGAACGCATCAACCGCTTCTTCAGCCGTCGAAAAACGTTGACCTTGAGAAATCATTGGGTGCTAAATCAGGACTGTACGGCGGATGACCCATCATTTCGATGTTTTGAATGCTCAAAAATTCACTTGTTTGAGCCGATGTGTGAGAGCTTACATTGTAGTGGTGGAGAATGATTCGTCGTCTGCGATTGGTTTCCCCTTTTTTCCGAACACTTCTCTCAAACAAATGGTGGTGTACCATTCAGAATTGTCCGTTCTACGTTCAATTATTCCGTAAAAACAGGCGACCATTTGCTTTAAAGTGTTTCGTGCGCAAACAACTTTTGTTGGATTTGGCTAGTCTTGAAAGATCCATACAGTCGATTGTTGCTTAGTTTCGGGTTCATATGCATAGATCCATGATTCGTCGCCTGTCGCCTGTTTTTCAACATTTCTTTTCACCAATCAACACGACCCTTTTTTTGAGCCATTGTCAAATTCTGCGGTATCCAACGCGAACAAATCTTTTTGACGGTCAAATGTTCATGCAATATTGAATGTATGCGAGTGGAACTAATGCTAAAGCTATGAAAATGTTCACGATTTTAATTCCATTTTTTTACCAAGATAAATGTTTCAAGTACCTGTAAACAACACAAATAGCACTCATGTGATAAAGAGTTCATTACCATTAAAAATGTCAAACTTTACGATGACAATATCAGATTTGACATATTCACACTGTTGTTGCCATATCTCAAAACTTAGTAGCAACCTACGTATTTCGGTTTTCCAACCTAATTAAACGGGCTATATGATAGGCCACAGAACTCCTGCTAATAACATTTTATCCTCAATATAAGGGAGAAGATTTTCATGCAAGATTTGAATGTATTTGCCCTTTTAAGCTCAGAAAAGCTACACCGTGACGTGGTAGCACCCCAAACGCAAAAGTTCCCACTTTGTTTAGTAGCACATAGCTCCTGTTGAAATTGTAATTTGGTAGCCGCCTAACTCTCTTTTAACATTTGTAATCAATTAAAAGAAGCGGAAAAAGTTACTTTATTCCATTTATTCTCAATCCAGTGTCTTCCTTACAAGACTACCGGCGGCTTTTGGCGTTTTCAGCAAAAATTAACAAATGTTGGGCTGTAACCTTTTAATTTTTCATTACTACGATTTTTTTAGATGACCGAATGATATTTTTGTTCCTGTAAATTTTTATAATTCAATTATGAATTCTAAGATGAAAATCAGTTAGATTTTACTGTTTTCAAAATGTGCTCTTTTAACTCTACCCGTAACTTTTGTTGGAGGTTAAGATTGCGATTTTCGGAAAAGAGTTCCATTTCACAGTTCAGCGAGTACAGTTAAATTGATATTTCAAAATGTAATCAAACACGACCTCTCTCTTTAGTGGGGCGGATGACTAATTTCACACGATTCGAGATAACGGTTGCAAGAGGACCTACAATTTATGGTGGATTCCGAACCACCGACATTATTCTGCAATAGCCTTTTTATCGTTATCTTTGACAGCAGAAAACAACCATAGGTCGCCGCTGCTCGGGTTCGAACCTGGAACCTCCTGAATGTAAGGCCGACACGTTACTCCACCGACGACTTCAACATAACGTATCTCTAACTATGCAACTAAAAAAATGCGTCATAGTAGCACTTATTAACAACTTTAAATAAAAATTATTGCAATCGCGTAAAATTTTCGAGTGTTTCGTTCA
This sequence comes from Leptarthrus brevirostris, assembly GCA_964036015.1. Taxonomy (NCBI): domain Eukaryota; kingdom Metazoa; phylum Arthropoda; class Insecta; order Diptera; family Asilidae; genus Leptarthrus; species Leptarthrus brevirostris. The sequence continues at coordinate 9,735,549 of OZ038375.1, forward strand.
ACAGAAACACTTACCTTAAGAGAGTTACTTTGACCTGCTGGTAGCAAAATCACCTTTTCAATAAATTTTTTTCTTTTAAGAAAAATTATGAATTGAAGGTATTTTTGAGGATCACTTTGCTGTGTGGTAGAATTAGTGGCAGGGCTGATCCAATCTCTGATCACAAAAATTAAATCTATCGAGAAAAGATCTTAGGACACGTGTCTTTTGGTGTTTAAATAACTGACAAATTTATCGCTGATTTCTTCGGTGTCCGCCAAGAATTGTTGCCTCCTAAATATAATTTGTAGTATTTGCTGACTGTCCTTCGCACAGCAATGTTCAGGGTGTTCGTTGATCATCTTTCAAGAGGATTATCATTGACGCTGAAATACCGTTCCTGGAATTTCTAGTACCAATGTTGCTACAATTTCGTTCTTGATCTCTACTTTCAATTTGTAAACAAAAAATGCTCAACAAAGATGAATGCGAACGACTTAAAAACTTAATGATTATTATTTTAATATTTTGAATGCATACCAATTTAATATTTAACATTTGCAGATAATTGGATTGTTGAACGCTTTCACTCCACAACGTACATTAGAAGATTTTCAAGATGTATATTTGGTTATGGAACTTATGGACGCCAACCTATGTCAGGTCATACAAATGGACTTGGATCATGATAGAATGTCATACTTATTATACCAAATGTTGTGCGGGATAAAGCATTTACACTCAGCAGGAATAATACATAGAGTAAGTTTACAAAGATAACCAACTTTAATTCCATTAACAAAAATTTCATTTATTATTTTAGGACTTGAAGCCATCCAATATAGTAGTTAAAGCAGACTGCACATTAAAAATACTTGACTTTGGTTTGGCTAGGACTGCCGGAACAACATTTATGATGACACCATATGTTGTCACAAGATATTATAGGGCACCAGAAGTTATTCTTGGTATGGGATATACCGAAAATGTCGATATATGGTCTGTTGGGTGTATAATGGGCGAAATGATTCGAGGTGGCGTATTGTTTCCTGGGACTGATCATATTGATCAATGGAATAAAATAATTGGTAAGTAAGGAGATATTAATTATAATTTTTGAAAACACGTAGTTCGAGCAGCGTTTGCTAAAATTGATTTTCTGTTTTATCTTATTTGTGAAGTGGATCAAGAAAAGTTATGAAAGAAATGATTTGATTGTTCGTTCTAAATTAACCAAACAACTTTTTAGAATGACTCTTCTCCTGCAGAAATCCTATTTATACAATATAAATAACGAAAATATTTATTCTTTGAATTGTTAAATTACCATTCAAATTTTCAAATGAATGAAATTTCATCAAAAAGTTCATAAAATGTTCATGAAAGTTGCAGGATCATATTTTAACTAATTTATGTAAATTTTAATATTCAGCCCATAATACATTAATATCCTGGAACATAATTAATCGAATTTATTTTAAAATTGACAAAATGTCGCGGAATTTTCGCCAACTATCGCTTTTTAGAATCTTTCTTGAGCGGGTTTCACATACGGGCCCCCCGCGAAAGTAATTTCGGACCCGGGACTAAGCGTCTACGGGCCCATATACAATCGAATGAGTGACTTTCAATTTAAAATCTGTCTAGTATATTACACTTTTTCGATCGTGAAACATTTTTTTTATGTATAATTAAAATGGAAAAAATTTTCTGTTGATGACTTAGATGACGGGGCCCCTTTTGAAAGCCCAGGCCCGGGGGTTTACCCCATTCGCCCCATCCCTCTCGGCGGCCCTGCTTCCAGATGCCCCAGGCCAAAAACCCTAAAAAGTGTTATAATAGTTCACACCATTCTTTTGTCACACCATTGCATAAGTTTCAGAGCTCATTTTTGGGACTGTTAATGGGGTATTCCCGTTTTTCACGCGATAATCGTTCATTATTTCAATATAAATTTTAATACATAAAAATAAATACTTAACGGATATGGTTTTACCTTGCGTTTATTGCAGGATCTAAACTTTACAAAAGTCTTGGATTTTAAAAAAAAAAGTTGAAAATTGTTGTTGCTATGAGGGCTTGAAGTTGACCTTTCGCGAATCACACCTTCTCATTCTTGGCAGGATTGCGTCATGATTTTGAGTCATCTGAAATTAGCAAATGAGGTGTCATTTTACTCAGGAGAAAAGCCGTTACAAGATGAACTACGCTTATCAATATCCAATTATTCGTTAAAAAATGGCAGCTTATAAAAAAATTTTTTCTAATTTTTCCTTTTTCTAATTTTTTTTTATTAAAAAATAATAGTTAGTTGTTTTGTGTCATCACAATAGTAGTTCATCTTTTTCCTTAAATCATGGCGAATAATTTGATATATGACTCATTAAATTCTGTAAGACCGTTTTCGAGAAATCTTGCCAAGAAGTTGAGAAAAGTTGGTTCAGAAAAAATCGCGTTTAAAGTTTTATCTCAATTTTTACTAGCTATTATTCTTGGAAAGGAATGTAGGACCGGATGACAAACACGCCGCCTCAAGCGCGCTGGGGATATCCCGGGGAAGATAGTGGTGGAATCTCTTCAAAACTAAAACAAATACCGCGATAAAATTTAAAAGCAAGATTATATGGTCATAGTGGAATAAGAAAATGCTAAAAAATTTTTTTCCATTTTTTCAAACCGAAAAACGGGAATACCCCCTTAAGGCAGTAAGAGTGTCGTGTGAACTCAGTAGTTTAAATATTTATATTAACGATAGCTGGATTAGATGATATCTGTTTTATATGCAGTGACCCGTTATCAAACAAAGAAACATTTATGTTAGTCGTGGATTAGATCCTTTAGAAAGTACCAGCATTTCTCGGAACGTTAGAGACACATCGGCAAGTTGAGTTAATTAAATCTCTGGCTGTACATAAGGTATATCGGAGAGACTATACCGATGGTAAAATCATTGGATCATTAAAGCAAATGCCTCTTATATCGAAACTAGTGATGCTCCCCAACTTTCTATTTTCGAATTGAAACATTTTCTTACCCGTTCTGTACCGGATGAGAAAACTATTTTATATATATAGGTTAACTTCTCAGTACGGGAAGCGGGTTTCAACTGTCAAGAATCGCCACAAGTTACAATTCTTACTTGACTTGCTTACTATTCATACATTACTACAAAATGATATCATATATAAATCTTGGTATACAAGAAGGTAAGAATATCCACAAGAGAAACGCTTGCATGTAGTCGAAGCCGCCATAATCCGAGATGGAATTCGAAGTTTAATTGTCGAAAAAGACTCCTGTCAACCCACCTCCATATGTATCATATGTATCGTTTTTTTTTCTTTTTGATCCGGGCCAACTGGAAGAGAACAACTCGGATGTATTGGATTTTGCCAAATTCGGCAACTGACTTTTCACCCACTTCTAATTGTTGTATCTATTTGAAATTCAATTCCGGTAACAATATAATATTATGGTACCATCGAAGGGAGGTGTCATGTACAAATAATCGAAACGACCGATATTAGTGTCGAATCCATACTTTTCGGGGTCAGTAAGATGAATAATGACACTCCCGATGCCGTTAAATAATTTGGTGAAAATACAACCCTAGGGATGGAGGTGGGAAGAGAGTGACATGTACAAATAACCAAAAACGACCGATATTAGTGTCATTTAAATAAATAATGACATTCCTGATGCCATTATATACTGTGGTAATAAGACACCTCTAGGCGTGGGAGTGGAAGGAAGAGACAGAAAAAAAATGTTGACCAATATTAATGTAATCACACTCTAAATGTCGTTGGATACTATAGGTTTAAGACACATCTAGCATACTAAGGGGTGGGTTTAGGAAGAGAGTGATATGTAAAAACAATCGGAAACGACACTCACCAAAAGTCCGACCAACTCCGGGCACACAAAGCTAGTAGTATAAAAAATAGGTAAAAAAACTTAAGTTAAATAGTTTTATTTAACATTAGATGATGATCTGAAAGCTAGAAAATAATTATGGGTCAGAAATGTGGGGCTTGCCGAGATAAAGTTACTGTCTGTACTGGTAAGAGATCAGAGTAGTAACGTCCTCCAGTGTCGAAGGGCAAGATCCCCTTTGGATCGGTACATCAGCGGAATAATTAAGTAATCAAGGGCTTTGATTAGATTTAATTAAAACGGGGAAGGCTCTCTCTCTCTAGTACAAGTAAGCCCTTGTGGGGCATGTTGCCGGAGAGGAATTTCACCAGATTCGAGACAACGGTTGCAAGTGGACCTGTAATTTAAAGGCCTTTTATCGTAATCTGTTGTCAGCAGAAAACAAGCATGGGTCGCCGTCAGTGGGATTCCAACATATGTCCTCCGGATTAGTAGGCCAACACGTTAACATTTACTCCACTTACTCCACCGACAACTTAATACAGATATCCTCAGGATGTGTTTCACTGTCGAAGCAAGTGATAATCAAATACTAATTCGCATTTGAATTGTAAAAGTAAGAGGTGGTTTTATTTAGGCCCCTGGTTACTTACTTATTCCGCTGATGCATTGACCCGCCGCTTGATGCAAATGCGTTACTTCTTTACATCCGTATAAAGAGTAGCAAAAATATTTATATTGGCTTAAGTTGCCGCGTCGTGCTGTTTTGGTGGTGGTGATCATATGGATTTAAAAAAATAAATTTAAATATTCCAGACTAAAATTTACCCATCATTTTGCCAACTTTTAGTAAGTTTTGTATGCCCAAAGTATACCTACTCCAATCAAGGTAGCCTGGTTCATTAAAACATACTTTCCGAAATTAAAAGTTCAGCATAGCAAAATATGCTAAATCTAAATAATTTACTTTTATAAAGTAATTCTTAACACTTTTTTCAGAAAGTAAAATTACCGACGAACAAAAATTTTGCTCAAACATGCCTCGGCATCATCCAAATAGAACCAAAACACTTCAGCTTCTTGCAGTCGGAGTGGAAGAAACAATTTACGTTTCGTTCTGTTTTCTGAATTCGTTTTGCATATAGGCGCTACCAGGGCTGAGTGAAATAAATGTAATGTACTGTAAATTCAGCTCTGGCATTTCATGTCTCATTTTTACTTATGTGTACTTATGGGAATTTTATATATTCTGTTACTTTTTCCCTCTTACTAAAGAATACATAAGAAGTGAAGTGGTTCTATGAAATACTTGTTGGTTGATTTCGGTGCCTAAGTGGCAGGGACACTACACAGAGAATTTCGCAACTTTTTTAGCACCTTAAGAGCGTCCTACTAGACCGATGACATTTGAAGACATTTTTTTCGTCACGGTATACTTAGTAATTTAAAAATTTGGCGGCACACTAACAATAAAATAAATTTAAAAGACTCCTCAAACAAAAATTTTAACATGGTACCAATCGGGGAACCTACTTTACCTTACAAGAAAAGAAGAATCCTCCCATTCCAGTTGTCAATAAGGTGACATGTTTTAGTTCTGTTTGGAAATGTTATGATGCGGCGGCATACATTAGTAACATTTTTGCTCTGACGTTAAACCTTATATATAAAAATCAGAGTTGGCTGAGAATAAAGCAAGAAAATAATTATTGGGTGAGTTGTAAAGCTCAGAAAATTTCTAGATGTCAGGCAAGTCAAATGAATTTGCCCGAATCTGATTGAGGCTGAGTTTTACAACGACTGACATTTCGCTTAAGCGTATGGCATTTCATTTTGACAGTTTTTGACAGTTGAAGTTAAAAGAATCACAAAATGAAATGTCAGGGCAATTTAGTGCAGTCGAAGCGCACTGGAAAATTCTTCAAGATTTTTTTCTTAAAGCTGAGTTTTACAACTCTTGACATTTAAGAAAATATGAGTTTTACAACTGATCTTAAAGAATCTGAGTTTTACAACTCGTCCATAGTGTAAGCGGTTGATTTTTAACTTCAATTAAAATGATAAAAAATCTCATTAAACCTTTATTCCCTTACACTTCCATATATGTAATACATGGAGAAATTGTTACGTCTTTTTAAAAGTTATTAAGAAATTCCTAAACCCCTATAGACACTACAATGAATTAAGGAAACTTTTTAGATGGTAGCCCCCTTTAAACTTAAAGAAATAAGTGTGCACTACAATTTAAATATAAACGAATAATTCCATTTTGTATTTACAATTTTATCAATATCATGTATACTCTGCTTTAAATCTTATTTTATTTTCACTTTCAGAACAATTAGGTACTCCTTCTACATCATTCATGCAGCGTTTGCAACCAACTGTTAGAAATTATGTAGAAAATCGACCCAGATATCCCGGTTACTCATTTGAGCGACTGTTTCCTGATGTGTTATTTCCGAGTGATGCCACAGAGCAAAGTCGACGGAAGGCTTCAGAAGCCAGAGATTTATTAAGTCGAATGCTAGTTATAGATCCAGAGCAACGCATTTCTGTTGATCAGGCGTTACTGCATAGTTATATAAACGTTTGGTATGATGCTGAGGAAGTAAATGCTGTAAGTACATTAATTTTATTTCTATTTTTTGTTTTTATAAATTTATCTAAAATGCTTATTCGATGATAAACGATGAATAGTTATTTTTGACAATAATGTGTGCATAATAAATTATGTTTAGCCCGCTCCAGAGCCATATGACCACAGCGTTGATGAAAGAGAGCACACAGTTGAACAGTGGAAAGAACTTATTTATCAAGAAGTAATGGAGTATGAAGCACGCGGAGGTAGTAATATGGACGCCAATGATGGACGGTAGAGATAAGATAATAAATGAGTTAATAAGTCGATAAATAATATTTAAAAGTACATAAATTCGTATTATGTAAATATATAAGTAAATTAATAAAAGATAAAGGTTAAAGTATCGCCCAATCCGATAATTTATTTAAAATAAAGTTCTTAACTATCACGTCACAATTTTCCAAGTGGCGTGAAGATTTTAGCGAATAGGACAAGATACTTTTTATCCAAATATTAATTTAAGCTACACATTGATTGTGTATGCTTCCAAAGGAATACTTTCAATTTGTCACAAAATGTATCTTTGTATTTAAAAGTTATTTTTAAGTAGGAGACGTGACTCACAAGATATAAAATTTTTTTTTTAATAAAAAAATGCATGTGCAATAAAGTCGCCTTTTAGTTTGTTTTTTTTTTTAATCCAGAATTTAGCATAGTTCACTTGCATTCACATATTTTGAATTCCAATTTCCGTTGTTTTGAAACTAATAGCATTGAAAGATTCTTCAAATATGTCCGTCCATTTAGAGCTTCGCATACATCATGGATTTTTGTTTCGACATACATAATTCAATGCTATTTTTCTGCATTTATTGATCTCAATATCTTTCATCATTTAACTTATATTTAATAAAACAGGATGAGAAAAACATCGCAATTAAACACATTAATAATGGAATAATAACATTTGGATTGTAACATTTAAAAATATTCAAAAAGTTAGAGGAAAAACAATTTTATCTCGTAAACTTATTATTTTTACATAAATTCCTTTAAATTTGTTTGAATTTTGTTTCTCAAACCAATCAAATCGGATGAATTTTGAAATTGATATCTACACTTTCGTAATTCTAACATTTTTTTACTTATCATGAGACTCGCATATTTTTAGCTGAAATTGCAGAAATATTACTAAACAGCTGAAATATGAGTAGTTGTGAACACATTTTATGTCTTACATTTTTAATGTGCCAATATGTGATTTTTGAATTTCAATCAAATTTATAATTTCTTATAGATTTTATGAAATATAATAATGACACTAAAATAAATTACAGCTGATCCACACTATATACGAAACAAATAATGTTAGATAACAAATTGTTTTTAACTTAAGTTCATCTTTCTTCAAAAGACATTTCATACATATAACACCAAAAATGTTATATAAAATTTTTTCTTTTAATTTTATAACTACTGCTAACTGTTAACAACTTAATAGTAATATTAAATTGCTGGATATGTAGACTCAGGTTATCAGCAGATATTGACTTTAACCATTCTAATCTTTTTAAATATGTAAAAATTTACTTACCAACAAAGAGCCCCTAAGTAAAATGGGGGTAATTGGGTATAATGTAATGGTCAAACGTATTAAGGGGGATTTCTAGTGTAGAAGCCTATTTTTGATACCTAGTTTCGCGATATTTTTCTGGGAAAAGTAAGGTAAATACAATTAAAAAACGGCTGCACGACGTGCAGTGTATCATCCCTTCCAGCAATCTGAAATGAAAAAATCGGTTCTTAAAGTAGAGGCTTGCGGCTACCACTTTGATCTGTTTCAAGTCAAAAATCCAAAAACTCTACAAATGGCGCGAACTTCAAAAACAGTATTTTCGTCTTTAAGTAACTTTGTCCTTAATATCTGAATCCAGGGGTCCGGAAACTTCTTAAACGTTCCGGGAACTTTTATTTCCTTTCGGAACGAAATCAAATTTAAAAAAAAATTTCGTTCCGGAGAGAAACTTAAAATATCGCTCCGGCGGAAAGAATTCATTTAATAAATAATAAAAAGTTCTTTTTCGGAACTTTTCCGATTAAATTTTTGAATAAAGTTCTATTCAGCAAAAGTTCTGCCCATCTGCAACTTTATGCCGAGGTGTCTTGTAGTCGATGTGGTGGGTGATGTGCGGGCTGGTGGATGCTCAGTGCGTGTGTGGATGGGTGGTGAATGAAAGGAAGAAGTCTGGTAATTATAGGAAAAGGAAGGTGCACCTCACCTGTAACTTAATTACAAGGTGTCTTTTACTTGTGAGTGTTTTGTGAGTTAGTGAGACGGGTTAGGAATGAACGTTGGTGGTATGTGGGTTATGGGCTGGTAGATGGATGAATGGATGGGTGGATGGATGGTTGAGTTGTAAGCGGGAGGTGGATGAGTGGTAGAAATTCACCACCCTCCTCTCGCCCACAATCCGACAATCCATCCACCACACCCACCTACGTCCACCCAGCCAATCACCCACATACCACCAATATTCACTACTCACCAACCACCCACCCACCCAACACCCTCCAACCAACAACCAAAACCCTCCAACCAACAACCAAAACCATAAAAAATTTGGATAAGGAACAAAATTGTTTAAAGAGTGGAATTTTTCGTTCCTAGGGAGTAAAGTTCTTTTAGGAACGTTTAAAAGATTCTTATCGGATAAAGTTCCGGAGCGGAACTTTTACAGCGGAACAAAATAATTTCGTTCCGAAAATAACGTTACGACAAGAACTTTTTGTTTTATTTCATTTCTTTCCGGACCCCTGTTTGAATCAGATCACGGCGAGAATTACATATCTGCCGAACATTTTAAGCCCAAGTTTTGAAAGTGCTTTGGCGTGGACCGAAACTACTAAAACAGTACATAGGGTTATTCTACAGGCTTCAGAATATCAAAAAATGTAAAAATATAAAGTCGATTTTTTAAGCCAACAGACTAGAAATCCCCCTTAACTTGTAATATTCTACTTAGTAGTGTTTCCGAACTTATCTTACAAACTTACATTCGTGGTAACACGCCAATGATAATATTATAGACCACAGAAAAAATATTAAATCAGTCTTAAAACCAGTTTATGTCATAATTTAAAATCCTTATGTTCAACAAGACATCCGAGACTACTATACATGCCGAAATATATTAAATGTTTGTATTAAAATTGGCTTATAAAGTCTTAGTTTAAGCTAACATTTACTCCTTTCGATATGTTGAATATAAACTCAGTATAGAAACGTTGGTTTTTGTTTACAAATGTTTACATCGGAACAGGAGCGAGGCTCATTGCAGCGTATGTGCTTACATTTTTCCCTTTTATCAATAATGTAAGGATCTGCCAGTGACTTACAGCAACTATTTAAACATACGGTGAAGCGCCACCTGACTTAAAACAACCAATCAAATATTCAGTGAAGCACGGTGCACAAAGTTTAAATCAGCTGCACGGCTCCCGAATCCTTACTTGTATAACTGAATCTTACATTTTACTGCGCTACTATTCTGCGTACCATTTTACATCTTTTTACGTATTTCCATCATGAGGGTTTTAAGTTTCGAACTCCACCGGCAATGTCGGTGGTTCCGAACCACCTTATATTGTAGTTCCACTATGATTCACAGTGCATCGTTTAACAACTAACTTCCGTGGAACAAACTGTCAATGCATGTGCTGGTTCTCAATCACGCTCAGTTTTTACTTTTTTTATTATGAATCAAACACTGAATTTTTCTAGGTAAAATCATTCGAGCACAATTCTGGTTGTTTAATTTTGTTGCAATATTTCATAAAAATTGCGTAAAAGTCGGTGAAGTAAGTGATAACGTGCCAACCTTCTATTCCGGATGTCCCAGGTTCGGCCGTACCGGCGGCAACGACAAGTTTTCGTCTGACAACCGATAATGATAGAAAGACTATTGGTGGTTGCAGAGTAGTTTCGGTGGTTCGGAATTCATATTGAATTATATATCCACTTCCAATCGTTGTTTCGAATGGGGTGAAGTTCTTCTTCCGCCCTATGCTCCACAAGACGTTACGAGAGATTTCCTAAAATACGCAATTACACAGCGTATATGACGTTCTTTGAAAAGTAGCTTCACAACTACACGTGCTACATATACTAAATAATGCAAGAGTTTCAGATAAACCTATGCGAACAAAATTAAGTAAAATGACATCAATTTTTTAACGTCACAGTTTCCCTTTCAGCACGAATTTGGCCAAGAAATTTATGTGGTGCACATTCTTGCAAGGGTTAATGCTGTTTAATGAAATGTAATTTCTAGCAAGAATTTCTACGATAATGCAGGAAAACTGTACCCCAATTAAGTAGCAATTTGTCTCACTTTCCACACTAGAGATGGTTATCGCTATTTAGAAGTTTCTTCTATGATATGTCTCCTGGGTATTGAACGTGCCAAATACGAGATGTAGCAATTAATAACGAAAATTAATTTTCGAAATTTTACAACATCTGAACGAAATCACAGTCATCCCCACCGAGTCTAACCAACTTATTCCATCTTTCTTCGCACTTCTGGAAGCGGAAGCAAGTCTGGAAATCTTTATGAAGGTGAATCCCGCTGCTTAACGTCCTTTCACGGGATTCTTCAGCTGGGGGGAATAGTCAGTAGTGCAGTGGAGCAAGATCCGGGCTGTATGGTGGTGGACAGAAACGCCTCTAATAACATGCGAATCGTTAATCGACCATCTAAACGTATTAACACACGCAGATGTTTGAGGTTCTGTGGCGTTCGCGGTCGATGCACCTGACCTTTAATCGTCTTCTACTAATTCTCTTCGTTCCCGTACACGGTATTCAGTTTTCGAACGATTTCCGTCGGTGTCTCGCCCACCTTTGTCAAACATTTCATCACAATTCTTTGTTCGATTTTTTTTCACACATTTTGCCGACGCAAAATCACAGTGCGGTACTCGATGTGTACACAGTGTATTCAAAAAGTTCCAGGACTGGTAGCACACAATCAAACAATCACAATGAAAAGACTTTCATTTAATATCAGTCTTCTACATAGTCAGAAGGTTTCCTTTCGACAAACACTTGGTGAAATTCATTTATTTTAAAAAGTAAAAGCACTTGTTCTACTTCCACAAAACAAGGAGAAATAATTTCTTTGGGATGGTGATCGCTCAAAAATATGAGCGCTCAAAGAGAATGATGAATGTCTCCCCTTAATTCGACACAACGCTTAGATTGAGTCTACAGGTCCATGATCGCCTTCTGGAACACCTCCACTGGAATACTGTTCAGTTATATTGTCTCAGCCGTTTCAATCGTATCTACTGACTCGTATCGCCGCCCCTTCAGCTTCAATTTTAGATTTGGGAACAAAAAATAGTCTGGCGGGGACAGATCAGGAGAGTACGTAGGGTGGTTGATACTCACAATTTGTGGACTTGTGTGCATTGATATGCAACAACCACCACTCAATCCACTGTCTAACAATTTTGGCCTCACACGCCGCATTCGTTTCAAAAGTCTATTCAAAACGTCGTAGTAGAATGCTCCAGTCACAGTGGAAGCTTAACAAAGAATATATCTTAAGTTTAGGTTTCAGCCATGTTTCTTTGTTGTAGTAGCCAGTCTTGGTGAATTTTCATGAATAAGAAACTCCCAGTGAATGATGCCCCGACTGTTGAAAAAGGTGATCAGCATGGTTTTCGTCTGTGATTTGGTTGCCCGAGTTTTCATCGCTTCTCTTCTGGACTTGTCCACTCAACACTTTGGTGTTTTGTCGTCGGATCGTACTGCAAACACCGAGACTCGTCTCCAGTTACAATGTTTTGTAGAAAAATTGGATTTTGATCGGCGTTGGAAACCAAATCTTCACAAGCGACAGCCCGATGTTCTTTTTGCTCATCAGTAAGCGATAATGACAAGAGCACACTAAGACGCTTCACGCGAATGAACGCCTACAAGATATAACTTGTACGAACTGAATGAAACTTTGTCTGGGTATCGCCTAAAGTCTTCCCTACGTAATGAAATTTCAAACTTATTAGTTTATTGATGTACGAAATTTTTGGGCTTTTTGGAAGGAAGGTTGATTTGCAGCCGAGATCAAACTGCTCTAATAGTTCAAGTATAAAACTGAGTCTTAATGCGTCTAGTCACATTAAATGAAACAATCGCAATAGTAAGAAAATACATCCTTGTTATTATTTGCACTATGAATCCTGCTTTAACATTTGATTAAAGTTTTCCGATATATTGTTAAATTGAATTGCGTGAGATGACGAGAAATTTGTGGTAGATATAGGACTGAAGTGCCATATATTGTAAACATTATACATTATAACATTGGAATTCAGAATAATTTCCAAAATTTGCATTATATTACATACATAAACAGTCTATAAGACTACTGTTTCTTTTCGTAAATTAATTTAGCTTTTAAATTTAGGTATTCGTATTGTCCAGAGTGAGATAAGTCAATGCCATTGATTTAATTATTTTCTCAATTTTATTCGTCTAAATAAAATGCAAGTGCAACTGTCTTATTTAAAGGGAATAAAGGCTTATACAGAACTCAAACGCAAGTACATTATAAAAAATATAAAAGTAGCACGATATAAAAGCCTGGGGAGCTAACGATGCTAATATGTTATAAATCAGCCTTAAGTCCGTTTAAATAAAAAAAAATTCCATCTCTAGATAATTTCATAAAATCTTGAGTTGAGGAGAAGAAGATTGTGTTTTTTACTCATAAGACTATTATTAAGTCTAGCATATACGTATACATATTATGTAAGACTAGCGGCTGTTATTGTAAAAACAATTGAAAGCGTAGTGTTATTAGGAAATAAATGTTACTTATATCACACTTTCGATAGAGTGATATGAATTTTGTAATATATAGGTTATATTATAATTTCAAATGTAATAAACTTCGGCAATCAGTCATGTAATGCTAAATAAGTAGCGACTAAATAACAAAAAAAACTGTCATAATTTATAAATAAACCTTGTGTGATGAAACTGGTTTGTTTTAAGAATTGATTTCGTCGATACATATTTTAGATGCTGATTTCAGTTCGTCTATTGTTGTCGACCTTATTTCTAAAATTTTTTAAGTGATAATTGTCATCCATTAAGAATAGTTATTTTTTTTTTCATTACCACATTTACTTACAGTATTGTGAGAGTTTCATAATATTATAGCTATGTAATTTTCCAATGTGAGTGAATAATTACCCTTAACGACTAAGGTATGACCTTTTGTCTTGGGCAAACAAACACGGGTAAAAATATTGTCAACTCTACTCGAAACAAAAATACGCAAATAATATATAAATTCACCAAAACAAAAAACAAGAAAAACATTTTTACTAGATTAGTGCGGAAAGGACCATTTACTAAGTTAAATGTATATTATTAAGTTTGTAATATTAATCAAACTGAACACTCAACCGCAATCTCAATTGTATAATATTATATAATGGCAGCTATTGCCATATTTTTTAATACAACAATACTAGAAAATATGAATCTAGTCAAGTCATTTAGATCGTAAATTTATTCCCATTTTTTGTACTTAGATGCTCTTACATGCTTATAATTATATCTACCTCATATATGTCCATGGCAAAATATTTAATCCACTTTTAAACCCATATTTGTCGACTTATTATAAATTATTTTATGTGAAGCAATCTTCATAATTATTTGTCGGGGAGTGGAGAATACGTAAAATTTTATAACGAACAAACGTGAAAGTTATTTGCTTGTCTTTTATCTTTGAAAATTAAATTTTTTATGAATGGCGCAAAGTGAATGATACCGTTTTATGTAAGTCTAATGCGATTGTAACTATAAAATTTAAAATCAAAACAAAATAGCATAAGACGTTTTATTCTGTGTGCCTTATACTTGGGTCTCACAAGGTGTTTATTAAGTATTTTCAATAACTTTTAAAAAAATATTGAAAATATTGTTGTATTGGACTTTTTTGCTTCTTAGAGTGCTTGAGGATAAGAAATTAAATCAAAAAAGCATTCGTTGAAAATTGTGTAGTAAAATATTGACTTTTCGAGCAACGCGATTGTATTAAGTTATATCTTACATATTAGGAGCACTTCCACCTTTACCGGGCGTAAAATAGAGTATTTTGTAGATTTTTATAGTCGCTAAATTCGCAGTTTACGCGTTGTCCCCTTTTCTCGTGGCCAGGGGTTTCAATTTTACGACGTAAATTAGTATTGCTTCGACTCGTACTATTTCTACATTGCCGGACATATAAATAGGGGTCTGTTCATAAACGGAGGTTTGCACAATTCAGCTGACCAGAGTGTATTGCTGAATTATGCATCTGCAGTGCAAACCTGCGTTTGTGAATAGGTCCTAGCACACTAAAGTTGCAGCAGAATGTCCAGGAAACACCGAGAGAAACAAAACTAATTCCTTATTGGCTTTTGTTAATTTATAACATTTTTGAAAAATTACAAAATAAAACTTAAAACCTAGCAAAAATTCATAGACACGTAGATAGCACACTTAAAAAAGTAATCTTTCTTATCAATTTCATTTTAAGGCAATATAACATTAAAAGTTTCTTTATAACTCGGCTAATAACTTTGAGACGGAGATAGATGTTGAGTGTAACGATCACCACACCATGGACTCAGCCTGCCCATGAGTTTTTCATGAGATTAGCAATTGCATAGATAAAAAATCCAATCCGCTCTACTCCGCTGACTCGCAGTAATGCAAAAAAAAACAAGACAATCAATTTCCTTCAGGCCATAGTACAGCCTACTCTAGATGTCAGAAGCTCACGTTAACAGCTGAGCATTGGTGGTGTAAACAAACCGAAACTTGCCATTGCTTTTCTCTGGTACAACAAAAATGAAATATTGCGAGTGTCGATTTTCAGTCGACTCGACTAGCAAAGGCTCACTTCCTCATTTGAATTGTTAGTAGAGTGTGCGTCTTGTCTAGTCGAGTCGAACACAAATCGACATTCGCAATAGCGCCCAATAACGAAACGCTTGGTGGTGAAATGGCCGAACTGTCATGTTTTCCGGGCTTGTATATAGATGAGGCTGCGGTCATAGCCATGCTGATGCATCATTGATTGTAGTTTGCATAGGCTACATCATAAAAAAACAAGAAAACACATGCTCGCAACGAGCTGTTGACATCTTTATTTTAAATACTTTTCCAAGCCTCTTTGACAATCGACCAAAGATAAGCAGAAATCCTTGGATTTGTCTTGTTTATAACCAGCTCTACCTCACCTCATAGATTCTCTATGGGATTAAGATCTGCACTTTGAGTAGTGCATTAAAAAGCATTAAAACTTTTTACCTTAATCGAGTTCTTTACTAACCAAATGTTTAGGGTCATTAGCGTGCATGAAACGCCATGTTACTAGCAGGGATTCTTCTGCGAAGTGTTCCATATACTCATAAAATTGCCTTATACTGATGAGAGTTCATTCGCGTATCTATCCTTAGTATAGACCCTAAGGTCATGCCACGACATATATAGTTATAGGCATGTTTGATAGTTTTTACTTTGTACCGTGAATGAAAAGTTTCATTCACAGGTCGTCGAACATATGGTTTTCCGCTCAACCGGAAGAGACTTCTTCTCATTGCTCCATAATACTGTTTTCCAAAAATTAAAGGACTTGTTTACAACAGCATTAAAGGACTGGTTTAGCAACTCCAATCTCTTCTTTCGGTTTTCAGAAGAGACGAATGGCTTACGCTTCTTAATGCAGCCGCGATGTCCTGTTTCATTCGGTCGATGGCGTACTGCCCTTGAGGATAAAACTACATTGTCTGTGGTTTGCTACATGTTTGTAATTTCCACAGAAGTTATAGAAGTTTGGGCTTTAGTCAGTCTGACTATTTTCTAACTACAGTATGTGGCCAGCTCATTATAACCAGTCGAATTTTCGGGAATTCCGTGGTTTTGGAAACGGAGTTGGATCAATTGATTGAGCGGCACGACCACCATGCAATTGTTCCCGGGTTCGAGACCAGGTCTCCCCGTAGGTTTTTAAAATTGAATTAAAAAATTCGCTCCGTCTCTGGGCTGTTCTCTAGCTCGCAGCAATGCAAAAACAAGACATTCAAGATTCCATTACTCTAATTCCTTTGTGTCCACAGCCATGTCAACGCATCAAAGGGTTGTCCGCAAGGCTTTGGCCACATTGTAAGAGAAAAAAACTGTTTTCATTTTTAAATACGTAAAATTTGGTGCGTTCACCTTTATGTCTTATAACTGCAGTGATCCTTGCAGGCATACTTCTGATGTAGCTATCGATGCACGATACACATACGATGCCATACTTCATGGATATTCAGCCTAAGGCTCTCTTTGGAAGGGCTGTGCCTCTTGTAAACTAGGGATTTAAAAAGTTACCAGACGTTCTCTACTGGGTTTAGGTCGGGGGAATCGCCTGCCCAAGGAAGGATAGGAATATTATGGGGAAGTGAATTCTATTGCTCCACCCTCCTCTGTATCCTGCCATGGTGATACGCGGCAAGAGGACATTCGTCAAAATCTGGATGTATTGGTCCTGGCGCATGATATCTTCTACTTTATAGTGGGGTCCATGTCTTGTCCCGCGTATGCACCCGCACACCATCACCTAAGCAGGTGCTTCATCCTGTTCGTTGTGTTTCATCGTTAAAGACAATTTGGAAAGAAACAAAAATTTCGATGTTTTCGATGAATGCGCTATAAAAAAAACAAAAGCTATTATTCAAAGAGCCCAATTTTCCAGTTGTCCAGTGTTAAGTGTCGATAAGCCTTAGCGAAGGACAGTCTCGCTTTTTTCATTCGGGGCGTTAGTCTAGACTTGCTCGTTGGCCATCGGCATTTTAAGTTTGCTTCTGCACAGCGTTCGCTCAGATATTTCGATATCTCTGTCTCGAGAGTTTTGTTAATTTCCCTCATTGGTAGAGAGCGGTTCATGGCGACCGTACTAATAATCATACGATCAGTTCGTGCGGTCGTTTGCCGTCTAGAGGTCGCCGAACGACGTGAACGACGCACCCGTTTTTTACCATCTCGGTACTTCTTGACCAATTTCATGACGCTGGAATGACCGTAGCCCTTACACCTAGCGATTTCCGGACGAGAATGCCTTCCGCCTTTAAAGCCAGGATTGCTGATGGCCAAAAAATTAGAGATAAGAAAAAATTGCACTTTAAATTTACACACTTCTTTTCAAAGTGCTATATATGTGCCTACTAATTGTTATGTTGAGAGTAAAAATGACCTATCTACAAGGTCCGAGTAAAAGTGGCTTAGAAAATGTTTCGTGCTAAAACGAATTGCATAAAATGTCGGGCAAAATTGAGTCAAGGGAAACTTAAGTAGTTAAGTCGTTTTTGCCCGGATTTTTTCTCTGATTCGTTTTTGCACGGAACATTTTCTAAGTCACTTTTACTCTGTAGACGGGTTATTTTTACTTTCAGCCTATCAATTAGAACCCTTCTCAGTGAACCATTAGATCTGCTAATAATAAATGCATCAATTTACCACCAGAACTGTTGTAAAAAATAAATTGCATAAATAACGGTCAATCCGATATTCTGGCTGCATTGCCATGAGTGTGCTATTTCTGTGTCCGCTAGTTTATATCTATTCCGTGAAAATTATGGAAATCGCGACTTTGGAAAACAATATCGTTTTCAATTTTCTACAAATAATCGAATTTTCATTGTATGACTACATGGAGCTTCTGAAGTCGATCGGTCAATCTAATCGATACTAGTATGCTGATAAGGAGTTAGAAAAACAGTGGTTACTTTTTAAATCACTTTCCTTCCTAGCTCGAAAAACATAGTTTCGTTAAAAACACGTTCTAATTTCACTTGTATTCGCGAGTACCCCATATTTGAACTATTACGCTGTTGTCATTGCGAATGTATAACGATTTAAACAGGTACAAACAGAAATCGATTTTTATGAAGCTGATAAAGGTGTCTAGTGTCTCTAATGTAAGTAAAGTAACATCACTGATATACGTTAATGTAACGCTTGGTTTTATAAAACTACATAGAGAAATTTGGGATCACTTTTGATTCCCTTTCTCCTGTCACATAAGCATTACTCTAATAACATGCAAAAGGTGTCACCTGCACAAGAAAATACGTATTAAATCGTGCTAGAGAAAGTTTTCTTCTCATTCCCTGTAAGCACTTCTCGGCAAAATCAGGCACAGACAATTGTAAATAAATTGCTCGAATTACTACTTTTACTCACTACTACACTTTTATTAATATTCAAGTTGTTTAAGAAAACCTAAAAATTACTGGAATAATATCCAAATTTACTTTTATAGTTGAAATTGAATCCGAAATTTCAGTGCAATTTTGTTATCGAAGATACTCAATGTGTACTGGTGAACAATTTGCTTTAGATTCTTTCTGTTTTTCATCCAACGAAAGAAACAGCTTATTTTGAACTCCACTCGATTGTAAACGAGAAGCAAGAATAGGAAACATATACCCAGAATATCGAGAAAATGGGATTCTTGTGGATATTTGTTCACCTTCAATGTTTCGTTCACTTTATATTAGATTCGAATTCCCTAGTACGCTGGCTACTAATGTCAAGCGTTTATTAATGTTTGCGAAGTTTACGCATAAAAATAAGCAATGCTAATATTTAAGAAATAACCATATTCTTATGGATAGGCAATGCTATAAATAAACTAATAAATGGTGAAGAGAAATCTTATTTCACTAATGTAGGAAAAATTAATTAATGCCCAAAATTTTGCAACGAAATTACATTTCTCAACTGGGCTCATGCAGAGCCCGATTATGAAAGGCGAGTAATTTTCTTCGTCTCGAATATGTAAAAGGATATTAATGGAGGGCAATAAAACAGAAAGGATGACTTAAACTCTTATAGGTGGATGCGAGACGATGCATGCTTAGTAAATTGAGCAATGTAGAGTAGAGGGTGAGGAACGAATAGAGGAGAAATGCACCCTTTCTCGTCTTATTTTTCGAGAGGATTATACGCACATATATGCAGGGCGTGACAATGGGGTCGCGAAATAATCATACACATATGAACATTACGTGCTCATACATTGGTTACTCAATGTACTAAGCAAGCATCATCTCGTACCAAAGCGATGACTTAGTCTTCTGAGTAGTGCACTAAGCATGCATTAGGGATGGAGATGGAATGGAGAAAGATCGTGCTTGGGGAGATCGATATTTTACCTTTCTACGACCTTAAGAATCGATTAATCGGATTAGAAAAATCGATTCCAGTACATCGATCTTGCGATTTTGGTATAAATCTTCCGATATTAAAGTATAAAAAAGAAATATCCACGCTAAAATATTACTAATCATAAAATAATAAAATATCGCTATATCCTGATAAATAACGAAAATGTCGTCATCCTTTTAAAAGCTAAAGGCTCATGGAATTGAAACTGATGTTGCAAACTCATATTCCCCCGCAAAATTCCATGCTAGAGTACAAGCCATGCGGGTCATAAACGTTTTTATCCAACTTTTCCACAGGCTTGCCGGTGCTCACAATTCTCACATAATCAAGGTAAGACTCACTTCGTTTTCTTGCAATGAACTTGTATGTTCTCCTTGATCACGTGATCTCGATTAATCTCTTGCGAGAAAAATTGATATTTAAATTGACTTTATATCCTTTCTTAAGAATGCCTGGTCCCAATATGCAATACATAACCACCTCGAACTTGAACGTTTCTAATTACCACTTCGGTGCTCTGTAAAATATTTCGATTTTCAGGGCTTCTCTTTGTAATTTTAGGAGGAGGTACAAAATCTGCTTATGCAATCACGAAAAATTCTGTAAGAGCAGGGTAGTTGCGTAACTAGGAATTGTTTTTAAATAGAAAATGTATACTAACGACGCGTAGCAGTCGTCAGAAATAGCAAATGCTCAAACAAGCTGGGTCCAATGGAAAAGAATCTCTTCCCTCGATACATTGTGTACTGTTTTCGTGTACATTTTCATCGCTTAATCATATCAACTCTGATATGTCAGGTGAAAACATCAAACCGATGCTTAAGCGATACACATATATGTATTTCATGTGACTAAACAGTCACAACGCGGCTTAAAGTAGAACTTAAAGCCGCTGTAGCTTTTACCAGTTGCACTCACCCTACATTCACCAATTTACCCAAATTTCACCTATATTCATCTGTGGGTGCGAATAGCCACAGCCTTATATTTCTACGCGAGCGTTCTGTAAAGAAGCTGACGTTGAATATGAATATGTGCTTATGTTAGGGCAGATTCTCAAACAGCACGGGTTTCAATGGAAAGTACTTATTGGTAGAATTAAAAATCACTCTGCCCAACGCACTTCACACTCTGAAGTTTTAAAAATACACGAAGTACACATGTGTTAGTTCAACGTGTTTATAAAGCGGTGTAAAATAGGTCGGTATCATAAACCTTTTTAAAAGTGTAAAATGCTTTTAATTCTTTAAAATAAAAAGTAATTAAAAATCGGGAATCAGAGACAAAAATATCGATTCACGAGGTATCGCTTACGCAAAAAATCGATTTAAAAATCGGAATATCGAACAGTCAAAGATCGATCAACCAACATCGTATCAAAGATCCTTAGCATGCATCGCTTCGCATCGACCATAAAATTCTTGAGTTTCGGTCGGGTTCGGTCGGCAGAAAATCAGAAGTCCTTCTGTTTGTATTGTCTTTTTTTTAATTGTTATATTTTTATACATTAAAGTCGAGGAAAGTTACTCGACTTTTGTAGTTCGTAAATAAATTGAAATCATTAGTGACGGGTTTTTGTTTAAATGAAAGCACTGTTTAAATTAGGTGATAGGACTGCTTTTAACAAGTTATAAAATATAACTTCCTTCCTCTAGTAAATTGATTTATGAGCATATGCAAATGTTGAGATTTTAGTGTAATCTGTAAAGTAGCAATGACAGAAAAATTCTGATCCATGGAAATTCAGAGAATAATTACAAAAAAAGTATGGGCATAAGAAATCTTTTAAAATATAATACTTTTAGAATCATAACGCTTTTAAAATAACTACGAGCAATTCTCTGAATTTCAAAATATTTTGCTCATATTAATATAGAATAATTCAGTTAGTTAGCATGCATAAATGCCTAAACTGTGTAGTTTTAATTGTACAATGGTACAGCCCTCATGTAAGAGAAGTGCAATTCAATTTTAACGTTTGTCGAATTACGTATTTTCCAATTACAAAATACAACAACAGTCAGTACCAAATGCCTGTTTGTGTGCAATACATGAATACACACCTAGAAACCTTTGCCCAAATCAGTGGCACAAAAGCTTACCATGTTTTTAAAAACGGTGACAAACGGCCCTAATTGGTTGCAAAGTAATGTCGGTGAATCCACCTTGAATTACAGGGACACTTGCAATCGTTGTCATCGAATCGACTGAAGTTCTGTTTCCACCCCATTTCAAGGGGTTTTTTATACGATGTAGGCAAAGCCTAGGGGACAACCCTTTAATGCGTTAGCATGGTTTTGGCAGGAAGGAAATTAGGGTAAGGGAAGTGAGGAAACTTGAATGTCTTGTTTTTGCATTGCTGCGAGCTAGACAACAGCCCAGAGACAGAGTGGATTTTTTAATTTCTTAATAAAAACTCACGGGAAGACCTGGTATCGAACCCGGCACCAATGGCATGGTGGTCGTGCCACTCAACGAATCAATTCGTTGGTCCAACTCCGTCTTCAGGTCGGTATCCTAAACCTTACCCCAGAGAATAAGACCCCAAACTACTACAGAAACTAGAGAATAAGACCCCAAAAGGTGTAAAAAAACTGCAATCGATTGCAACCTGACAAAATATAACTTTCTCGGGATTTATGATAAAACCCTATTTCAGTGTCCCTTTGAGACCCCAAACAATTTTTAACATCTACTTTTTATCGATGCGAAAGAAAGTAGCACAATCTTCGACTGTTCAATTCCTGCACTTCAAAGAAAAACCTTAACATGTGCTTTTGTTCGACTTTCGTCTTTCAGATTTTGAATAAAGAGAAATACTTATTGTTGAATATCTATAGGAGTTATGATGAATAATAGAAGACCATGGTGGACGAAGTCGTCGGTGGAAGAAGTGATAACGTGTCCATCACGAATGTCAGAGTTTCAAACCCCATCGGCGACCCATGGTTGTTTTCTGATGATAACAGATTACGATAAGAAAACTATTGGTTCGGAATCCACCTTAAATTTTTAGATCCACTCATTTAATCGGATAAAGAACTTCTTCCGTCCCATTAGCCACATGGGGTTACGGGAACTAGAGAGAGGGAGATGGTGGTCAAACGTCCATGGATGGCTCAAATTTAGATTGATACAAAAATTAGACAAGTTAAGAGCAAAATAATACTGTTTTAAGCTTCATGGGCTTTGCCAAATCAAATTTGGGAGTGAAAAAATCTGAATATAAACTAAAATAAATAAAATAAAAACGTGTGGTGAGGTGTGGTGACAAGATTGGAAATATGTACTTTTATTGGAATGACAATGAAGACTTCCCGGCAAAACGTATTCAAATCCAAGATATTGAAATTATTCCATTTAATCCTGTTGTGATTATTGAGTCGATTTGTTTTGCAAATCAAGAATCCTTTTGACTTATAAAATTATGCTAATCAATTAACATTAAACACTGTTATACCTAACACAACTCCCAGTGCTGTATATACGGCAAACAAATAATCGCTTATCCGGCAAAAAAGATTATATAAAAATGTTCGAAGCATTACAAGTTGTGCTCGGTTAAAGCAGTGTTTAATTTATACAATTTATTTACTACATTAATTGTGTTGATTTCAGAAGAATATTTTATTACTATGTAGAGCTATTCTAAAACTGTTGGAAACATTTATTTCTGCTGGGGCGAAAGTGTGCCATAATAAACGCCATTACGAACTGAATGACAATTACATGCAATATTTTAAAAGAGTGTTTAAACAACACCAATAAACTAGAAATATAGTAGTAAAATAACAATTGTTTTATTCAAAGTTTTCTAAAGACTATTAATTATTTATTGCAATAACTTGTTTACATTAAAGACAATTCAATGTTCTAACAGAGAGTACCAATTTATTTATAATTTATTCCATAATTTTACTAATCCACGAGTATGACTTAGCGAAATGTGATACTCAACTTTCATATATAAATATATTGGCGCTCTTTGCTAATTTTGTAAATAGAATACGTAAACGACAATTAAATAAATTTTAATCAAATAACATAAATAAGAAAACCGTAGAGCACAAGTAATTTGTAAAGTTAAGCCTATTGTTATGCATTGATCCGATTATTACCTTGCAAATAACCTAAACAAATTTCCAGCAAAACGTCCAGCAAAACATAAGTTTATTAAATAAACTTAACAGAACAGAAATCTATTGCAATAAGAAATAAGACCAGCTTGTAATTATGACAAAAAAATAATAAGTTAAGTAAATAAAAACCAGGAAGGAGACATAACTTACATTCGTCCAACATGCGTATGGTTTCAATGCCACAAATTCGAATTTATTAGCTAAGTACGTTCCTTTTTAGAATCAACAACAAAACGATTGTGTAAAGCTTTTTTATACTCATCGAATTTTGTGTTTTTTTTGAATT
Organism: Leptarthrus brevirostris; assembly: GCA_964036015.1. Lineage (NCBI taxonomy): Eukaryota > Metazoa > Arthropoda > Insecta > Diptera > Asilidae > Leptarthrus > Leptarthrus brevirostris. The sequence goes on from OZ038375.1 coordinate 9,759,689, forward strand.
GGGGAATCGATTTTTAGCCAAAATAAAGTTGCCAATTTCATTGAAAATTGATTGAAATTAAGTTATGTGTTCACTCCTGGTATTGTTGAAACTAGCTTTCGAAGACACAAGGCAGTGTTTTAGATGCTGCATGAATTACTAATTTAAAATAATCGTAACGTACACAATATATATAATATATATATTTTAAAAATAAACACAGAAGTCAAAACACCAGATTTTTTGTAAATAAATTTAGTGATTTTTCTCAAAACAAAAACATATTTTGGCAACTTTCTAGGAAGTTTTAAATTTCAAAATTTGATTTTGAGATTATTATGATTCTTATCAAAAAAGTGAAAGATCATTTAGATTGTATGTGAAGATTTAAATAAAATATTTCAAATAAATACTCGAGTCTACTCTATATTGGGGAATTCGAAAAAACAATTTAAGTGATTTATTTATAATCTAAGAACTCGTAAATTAAATCCAAAACCAACTAATAGTGTACTCTTACAGTGTGTACTGTCCACCAAATTGCTTTGATTGCGACCACATTAATGAATTTGAAAATGTTATATCTCACCTAACTCGACGTTATCCTAATGTTATCATAGGAGGTGACTTTAATTTGTACTTGCTACGACAGAATGATAGATCAGAACAGTTCACACATCTCATTCAGTCTCTTCTACTTAATGTAGTCAATTCCTACCCGACCTACTTTAATTCCTCCAATCCTTCGATGTTGGATCTAATCCTTGTCTCTGATAGTGACAGGGTGATTTTGCAAGATCAAGTTGACCCACCTAGTATACTCGATCATGACATTCTATTTTGCAAATCCAACTTTGCGTTGGTTTCCGCCCGCTGCTCTGATACAGTCTCCTATCGTGATTATAATAATTTAAACATGAACTCCTTATCCAATGAATGTTCACTTCTTCCTTGGAATTATATTTACGCTACTTCGTCAGTTGACCAGCAAGTTGAAATTCTCACATCCCTTGTCTCTCATCTATTTGATGTGTGTGTCCCAATTAAAACCAAACGCATTCGGTCGCGGAATTACCCATGGTTTTCACCTGAGGTGCAAGCCCTAATCGCAGAACGGGAATACTTATTTCAAGGCTACAAGCGCCTTAAATTCGAAGAGGCGCGTTTGCTTTACAAAATCGCCCCTAATAAAGCTACCGTAGCAATCAAAGGGGCTAAACGACACTATTTTAGTGTGAAACTTAGGACCGACCTCGGCCCGCAAGCTCTATGGCGTAACCTAAATAACGCTGGTGAATGACAAGGACAGGATTCGATGCCCTTTTGATCCAGATGAACTCAATTCTGCCTTTACTGAAACCAATGTGAACCCGATGAATTCAACAAGTATGTTTCCTGCGAACTTGCCTGATGCCTCAGTGAATGACCTTGCTGACCTGTTTTACTTTCGAAATGTAAATCTAGATGAATTACTATCTGTCGTGGGTTCAATTAAATCCACAGCAATTGGACCTGATAACTTATCGCCCTGTTTTATTAAGGTAGTGCTTCCTTTCATTGGCGATTACATCCTCCACATTGTGAACACATGTTTAATGTCCTCTTCGTTTCCTGTAAGTTGGAATGCTGCCACTGTATTGCCCATCGCTAAGAAGTCTTCTGCAGTATCGATAACCGACTTCCGTTCAATAAGCATTTTGTGCTTTTTATCGAAAGTACTTGAAAAGATTATGTCCAAGCAAATACTGACTTATGTCGAGGGGAACGTATTCCTATCTTGTTGGCAATCTGGTTTCAGATCTTTTCATAGTTGTGAGACGGCTGTCTTGAGGGTGTCCACTGACATAAGAAAAGCCATGGACAATGATCACTTCACATTTTTAACATTACTGGATTTTTCTAAAGCCTTCGATTGCGTTGACCACAGCTTACTTATTCACAAATTACACACGTACTTCAACTTTAGCTCATGTGCTGCCTCTATGATAGCATGTTTCTTGTCAGATCGTTCCCAAAGAGTGCTAATCGATGGCGTAATCTCTGGTCCATTGGTTCTTTCACGAGGCGTACCACAGGGATCAATACTGGGACCGCTTTTATTTAGCCTCTTTATCAATGATTTATCAAGTGTGGTGCGTGATGTGAAAATCCATCTTTACGCTGATGATGTTCAGATCTATTTGGGTAGGCCTATTGGGCTCCTTGATGACTGCATCGAACGTATAAATGCCGTTCTTGGTAGAATATTTGATTGGTCAATCGCGAACAGATTACTTTTGAACCCCGGAAAATCTCACTCTATCATGTTTTATAGTAATCCTCTTATTTTAGGTAATGCTCCTCAGATAATGTTAAATGGTTCTCCATTGCCAGTCCTAAGTAAAATAACTAATTTAAGAAATGAACTGCTGTACAAATGTAAGTGCGAGGATTGGCAAGATATATGCTGGTTCATGAAGACTTTGGTTGCCAGCCTATATTATACCGAGAAGTACTCGTCTGTATTTGGTTAAGGCATTGATACTGCCCCATTTTACCTTCGGTAGCTTGATTTTTCCTCACTTAGACAGTCACTGTGCACGTCGATTAGATGTTGCTTTTAACGACTGTATTAGGTTTATTCACGGACTACGAAGATTTGACCATATCACACCTTTCAGATTAACCCTTGTCGGGTACAGTCTGGAGATTTACCTCAAACGACGAACGTTGCTGTTTCTATTCAAACTGCTTAAATGGAACAAACCACCATACCTCCGTGAATATTTCCAATTTACAACATCTCAGCGAAACAGAAATTTACTAGTACCGCGGTTTAGGAAATCAGTTATGAATAGTTCTTACCCTGTCCAAATAATTCGCTTATGGAATAGTCTTCCTCTAAATATTCAAACGGCTGGCACTGCCAGTGCACTCAGGCGTCTTTTAGACATTCACTTTGCTTGATTGGTACTTTTACTCGGGTCCTCTCTCTACACCGAAGCATCTAAAGTAGCTATGTAAATTAATTTTAAATATTTTTTTTTCTTATTTCCTCAATTAATATTTCTAGCATTTTGTTTTTGTTGAAATAACTTATCTAGCACCACTTTTAATTGTGCAATAAAAGATTTTAAATATTGTGTATATTTACCTGTAATAAATGAATATGTCAAGTAAAGGTTGCAATTAATCAGCCCTACCAAGGTATTCAATTCGATTTTTTAAACGTCTAATAGTGGATTATATCCAATGCCATTTAAATTGCACAAGAATGTTTTAATACGCTATTTTAGATTGTGATACATCCACCGAGGGATATATCCGCTAGCCCAGGAGAAGGGAGTGGGTTATACCTGAAAATAATTAAAAAGAAAAAAAAATTGGGCGCCACGTGATCTTTTGCAGTGTTGCAGGCTAGATCACGAAACCTGATGAATATCTAAATAAAAAAAACCGTGGATGCACCAAAAGAAAACTAGATTGTATTACAAGTTTATTGATATACTACCCAAACGCAAAAAGGTCCGTCTAACCAAGATTCTAGTTCGAAAATAAGAGTGATTTTTTTAATAATTCAATATATTGGCAAAGTTGTAATGAAATATGAAATACAGTGTAAGTAATTCTAATAGAACTTACACAATCAAAATGCGACTAAAGGTCTTTTCAAAAATGCAACTTGTTTTATGTGCATCAACCCGCAAAAAGGTTCGTCTATCATAAAACTTACCGCAAAAAGGTTCGTCTACACTGAACAAATTATAATTTCGAAGAAAATTGTTTTTAAAAAAACTACAAACAATCGATTAACTGTAATTAATTGTATTCAAATAATCTGAAGTTGTAGTTGTGAGCTTATTTTTTGGCTAGACTGCAGTTCGTTGAAACTTTTTGAGTTAAAATAATCTGCGGAAAAGCGATACCATCTCATCTGAGAAAGTTAGTAACTGAAGATTATAAAAATAAGAAATCTTCTTATCAAATTGCAAAAAAATTTAAACTTTCAAGATCTACAGTACAGGGTATAATTATTTTATTCGAGACAGCTGGAAGTATGAAAAAAAAAACCGATACTAGAACGACCAAGATTGACTACTTCAAGCGAAAGTCGAATTTTAAGGAAAACAATTAAACAAAATCGTGCTGCAACAGAGTTTGGAATTTGTACAGAGAGCATAGGAAAAAGTGTTTCTGTGGATACCTGTAGGAGAAGGATGAGATAAATGGGTTATAAATCTTATAAGGTAAATTGTCTGATATTCTGTTATGGAATCCTGCAATGATCTGTAAGTTTTAAGGCTAAGGAGAAACCATTTTTGACCAGTAAAACGCTTCGCTTTGAGTTGGACATGCAATCCCATAAAAAAAGGCGTCATTCGAAAAAAAACTGAAGCATTCCAAAATAACTGCCTAAGTCGAAAAGTAAAATTCCCAAGCTCTGTAATGATTTGGAAAGTTGGTCATCTGTGCTTCACTAATACTACAATAAATAGCACTACGTACAAGACTAATTCTGCAAAATTATCTTCTTCCATCAATACCTGCTTTGGAAACACCAGGAGGCGACTATATTTTCCAGCAGGACGGGGCCAGTTGTCATACGGCCAAATTAACAAAGCAATGGTTTCAAGAACACGAAGTTCCAATAATGCAATGGTTTGAAGGCCATTGAGAACATATGAGGAAAAATTAAAAAGACATTGAGATATTCTCCCGATGCCCTAATGGATGTTCTTCATAGGGAAATACAAAGCATCTGGGATTCCATAACACAAGCTGAGTGTGAAGAATTATTAATTACTATGCCTAGACGTATGAAGGATGTTATCCGACGAAATGGTGACGCCACTAAATGGTAGAGAAAAGTTTACGCAATTCCTGTTAGTTAATTTAATGTTTAGCAGGCTTAATTCTTTATGAATACAATTCGGATATTTTTTCTTTTTTAGTGAATTATGTTAAAACATTTGATGGATTTTTATATAAATAATAATTAATTAATTAACATGTTATTTAATTGTTGTTTTTCATATTTTGCACCTTCAATTTATTTGCAAATTAATTTTATTACATTTGGTAATATTTAATTTTTAAAAAATTTGAACGTCCCTCTTCTGTGCGCATCTGCCTTTAAATAACGCACAGCAAAATGCACTACGGTAAGCAAAATATACTCATAAGACGATTTCAAAACATTCCAATTGTTACTCGATCGTTCGTAGTTTCTTTACAAAAGAATGTTGCTCCAAAATTTTAATTTGTACAAGGTAGACGAACCTTTTTGCTGCAAGTTTTATGATAGACGAAGATTTTTGCAGGTTGATGCCATAAAAAAAGTCGCATTATTGAAAGAACCTGTAGTCCTATTTTGATTGTGCAAGTTCAAGTGAAATCACCCCGTCACCCCGCCACAGCAAAACCCATAATACCTTTTTGTGATAGATCTTATACTCAAAAAAAATGTGTACTTATCTTTTCTGTATTTTATGTTTCCGTCTTTGGGTCGCTATTCCTCGATTAATTGCTGCCCCTTTTTATTTGAAACCTCTAATCTTACACGTGTCGTTCAAATCCCTCGCTTCTTTCTCCAATTTGGTTTTTTTTTTCTTTTTTTTTTTGTTTTAATTACACTATAACTTTTCTTCACTTTTCAATAGGTTCAAATTTTAAAATTACACTTTAATATTTTGCTGGTATCTTGCAGGGACCAGACCCAGATGCTTATCGTTCGGTGGTATGGATGCGAAGAAATTGTCCGTGTCTTCTCCTCTGATCGATTGCTTCAAGTTTTCTTCAAACTCCATTTTAATGAAAGCATCCAAAACCTGGTGCTTGTGTTGAAACCAAGTTAGCCGGTGCTCTTAACATGTTGAATTTAGCCACGCACCCTTTCTACTTGATGCAGCAGGCTATGTAGAGCTGAATAAACCGATCTACCTTTCATATATGCATGTTGACAACTTGACAGTTGGTTTATGCCTATCTGTTTCCTTACTTCCCATTCTATGAGTCTTTCTAAACTCTTGAGTAAGAATGAGATAAGGCGACTTGGTCTATAAGCATTTGATGTGCGTCTTGTTGGGTTTGGGTAGAAATGTTACCTTTGTCACTTTAAAATAGGAGTGTAGCTGAACTTTAGAGACGCTCTAAAAAGTAGGGCGAATTTGTTCCAGTCTGTTACCTACATTCTGTAGCATGATGGGATACATACCATCTCTGCCCGGTAATTTATATGGGCTAGGTTTAATTGCCCACCTTACCTTGTTTAAAGCACACACTTTCTTCCATCCCAACTTGGGATCTTCAAGGGGAAACGTCCCTTATTGACTCCTAGAGATGGGGGATACTGCCTCGATACATCGCAGTATCGATAATTTTCTTCAATATACCGATATTTTGTATCGATACTTGCCAAACCCGATAAATCCTTTAATCGATACTCAGATAGTTTCGAAATTCTAAACAACTCCCAGTTACCACGGTTACATGCAGACTTGAAGCCGGCTTCAAGTCATGTAACCTCGGATCGACTTCAAGTCCTCTTGATTGAAGTCGAACCGAAAAATTTGTCAGATCGACTTGAACTAGAGCAATGCAAGTGAAGTCAAGCTCTCAAGTAGGTAAACTGTCGCCACAGATTAAACTGTCAATTCAATCTTAAGTCAAGTTTTCAATCCGACATGTAACCGTAGTTATGCCAAATCAGTGCCTTACTGTGTGTATTTCTATTCATTCAGAATATTCTATTCCTAATGTTCCGCGGTTTTTTATTAGTACCGGCGCATTCAGAACGTGATAATTTTGTACCGAAGTTGTAGATGTAATAAACGGAATAAAACTGTCAGCAATCAAGTTAGTATCAAAAGGGAAGGAAAAGAAAGTAATTGTAAATATGAACGAATAATGAACGACAACTATTCCATGTGTGAGTAACATCAGCTGTCCATTGTTAAGTTAACTAATTTTTCCAACTTAGGAAAAGAAATCGTAAGCTATTTATTACTTATCTAGTTTTTCGGTTATAAAAATTGTTAAAAACTTGTGACATCTTTCATTTCAGTTACGCACAGTCGCACACAATCAAATTATGAAATCTTTCCTTAAATTTTTAGGATAGATTTAGAGAGAAATGTTTTTTAAAACACTTTATTATGTTCTTTGTCTGTTTAGTCAAATAAAATTAATAATTTACTTCTAATTTCTACATAAACTTAAAAATCTTGTTCACGAACGCTTTGGACGGAAATCACATGTACAAGTTGGCAGGTCACTTCTATCTTCATCCCTTTCCTGGTCATCATCTTCCCAACGAGCAGGTTCGCTGGTCTCACGTACAAGGCTCATAGCTGTAAAGGACTATCCTGTATATTCTATAATCTTTATTCTAACTAAGAAAGTACTTCTAATGACGTTTGTCTATTCATATAGACATGTTTACATCCGTGAAGAGCAATTTGCTACACTTTTAAATACAATACCGATATTATCTAAATAACGATATTTTTTTTGTCGATAACATCGATACACTGCATTGGAAGATTTAAGTTTTTATAATACCAGATATCGATATATTTTGATTCAATTCCCATCTCTATCGACCCCCCATCCAGTAGGGTGCTTCCCGGGAAGCTGTTCATAATCAGCTTCTCAAGAGATTCCCTCATGTTGGATGAGTTCTCGATAAATTCTAATTAGCTTTTTGACTTAGATATTTTCTTTAGCTGCCTTACCCGTGCTCTCAATTTGGCTAGTAAAACTTTCCATGATTCCCTCTAGGCTTTTCGGCAATCAGACTGGAATTTCGTGAGTGCTGTTTTGTAAATTCTAAATTCATATGACGGAAAAATTAAACAGGGTATTTGGGATCAAGGTAATACACAGTTTGTGAATCAGAATCGAAAATAAAATACAATTTCTTCGATTTATTTAAAAAAAAGCGACTTAAGAATGTAATTAGGATATAAAATATATACAAAGACGCGATTGGTGGTAAGGATCTTAGCGTTAAGTAAACACACTGAAATAATATGGCTAAAAGATAACACTTCGTTTATAATTATGAAGAGACGAAACCGTAAAAAAACAAATGTCCTATTCCTTAAATACTCGTACATATATACTAAAATTATTCGTTTCGGTTTACTAAAATAAGCATATTTTATACTAAATTGCTTTATCTACTCAGTTGGCACAAGCTTTTTATCAAATCCATCGAAATAGTGATGTTCTAAAACGCGTTTTGCAGAAATACGATGAATGGGATCATACGTTAGCATTTTCTGAAGCAAATCTAAGCCAGCACAGTTCATATTCTTTACTTGATTGGTTAGCTGATTTTGATTCCAGCATGGGAATGTTGCTTTGTAGTCGGGCAGTGATGTAACTCCAGGCCAAATCTCTTCGGTTGGGGTACGTAAAATTCTAAAAAAAACAAAATTTAATACAAAATGTCGTCTTATTACGTAATAGCAGATTATATTTACCTAAACATTCTGAAAAGCTGATCTATTTCCGAATCACCCTGAAACAAAGGTTTTCTTGTGGCCATCTCTGCAAATATACATCCAATTGACCAAATGTCGACAGGACAAGAATATCTTGGAGATCCCAATAGTACTTCTGGCGCTCTATACCATAAAGTCACAATCTCGTGTGTGTAAATTCGTACTGGGATTCCAAAGGATCGTCCTAAACCAAAATCTGCTACCTTTATCACCCCGTCTTTATTTATGAGTAAGTTTTGCGGTTTCAAATCACGGTGGAGTACTCTTCGACGGTGGCAAAATAAAATTGCATTTGTAATTTGATATAGATAACTTCGCACTAGTTCAGGATCCATGACCTTTTCAGATGGAAGACTGTCCATGTATTTCTTCAGATCCATGGACAAAAATTCAAATATTAAATATAATCGACTTTCCTCCATCAGGACATCTTCCAAACAAACAATGTTAGGATGTTTGAGCTCTTTCAGTAGCGAGATTTCCCTGAAATAAACATTAATTTTAATAAAGTAATATTATGACTTTTCAGATAAATCATTTTAAGCCACTAGTAGGGCCTATTTTTGTCAACTCGATTTTTATTCAATTAAGATAACTTCAAATGACTTTGAGTATACAATGTATCGACCAATACTCGTAAAATTCGTACGAAAAGGCTACTAACCCGCCGAGTAGTTCCTTGACCTCAGAGTAAAAACTTTGTAAAATGCAATTAAAAAGTTATCTGTACTGCAATAAATTTTAGTTGGAAATCAAATTTACGTTCCAACGCAGGAAGACAAGAAACAAACAATTTCTTTTCTTGAGTTCGTCAAACATAAACAGATTGGCAGTATCTATTTGCGCCGCCGTGTCCGTGTCGGTTGTAGGATTTACACGAACGACACAGAGTTCGGTCAACCTCTGCTCAGTCCGTGTCAATCGCATCTGTGTAAAAACAACGCACGGTGTCATCAACGAAATTGCTTATAATGTTCTAGATACAAACTTGGCGGGGGCGGCAGCCCCCCAGTTAATAAAGCAACTAAAAGCCTGGTTAATACGCCTCTTCCTCCCCGAAAGTCTAATAAAAATTTGACGGAACGTATTGTGTACAGTGAGTACACGTATCCGTGTACTCCGCGCAAAAGTTCACTTACACGGTCACGGGCGATGCAAATAGACGCTGCCAAACAGATTTAGCTTCTATGGCCGCCGCCCATTTGAAATAGCGGAACTTACCTTATTGCAGTAGATGGTATTCCTTCATCCTCAGATTCTAAACGAATCTTTTTCATTGCAACAATTTGGCCTGTAATTTTATTTCTCCCTTTATAAACAACGCCATATGTGCCTTCACCAATTTTTTCTATTTTTTGAAAGTCTTCCATCTCAGCAGTTTATAGGTTAAAAATTAAAATACCGATATTCCAACAAGTAGCAGGAAAACCGAAATACAGATATACACAAAGTGAAAAGGAAACGTTTACTTATGATTCGCTGCAGGAAAATATAAGTATAATTATAGAATTACGTACAATTGAACAAGAAAACAAATCAGTTTTTAACGTCGTTTTCAATTGAAATCGATTTTATGCGCCTGCGCTTGACATTCACGCTCCAATTGACAGTAGAGTTTTGCATTTGAAATAAAGGTGGCGAGTACTGTCATCAAAGTTGTAAACCAATTTAGAGTTCGTTCGTTCCATTACAGGATTTGTGTTTAAATTTATTTGTTTCAGAATTTTTAATATATGTTTTTTCCAACCAAAAGCCTAGTAAATATAAATGCATAAATTTCGAACAGGGACGACTTTTTTCACCGCTAAAATTTTGCAACAAATTTATTTGTTTTCAGCTGGTGTACATAACATTTAATTTGGGAAAGTACTGCCTTCTACATGTTAAAACTAAAAAGTCGTTTAGCTACTAAAACACAATATCGCAATTGAGCAATATATAAAGTGATAACAAGAACAAGACACCTGAAGAGCCGTTTGTGAAAATTCCTATTCGGGGATTTATTTGAATTTAATGATGAAAACACCCGAGAATTTCTACCCAACGGAAATCTATGGGCATGACCAGAAATTATTAGGCAGCATCTATTTAAAGAAGGTATATAGAGAAAGTACCGCCAATATGGCCCAGGTTCGTTAAACTGCACGAAGAATCTTCCCTCATCCGGTTTTTTTAAAGTTGGCTGCTCTACCCTAAAGAAGGTCTATATACCTTCTTTACATCTATTATTCTATTTACACCTACCGTTTTTCCGCGTGGCCAAAAATGCAAGACTGATAATTAAAAAGGTGATCTAAGCGAGACAGGAACTACCACAATTAACCCAAATTAAGGTAGCTTAGCAATTGTAGGTACAACATAAATTAATAAAGTTTGTAAGTCAAATTTAGTTATTTGATTTCGCCTAGGCAATTGAATGTCAGGATAATCTAAAAGAAGGAAGAAACTGATTCCGTCTGAAATGGTATATCACGCATCTGTATACGATTTTCACCTCGATGGCCTATCGCTGGAACTTGATTTATGAAATGGTAAGTATCTGTTAAAAAAAACCTATTTGGATTGGCATGGGTCATACAATTATCTAATATTTAAGTTAAAAAACTGTATGGATTGCGCCAATAGATGCAGATCTTTGGATCAACCAAAGTGGCGAATAAATAAAGTATATGACTCTTTCCTGTACTTTAATGATCTTTAAAATTACTCATTTATACATTTTCTAAAATCTGTACCCATCCAATCCTCCTTTTATTATATTGAACGCATATGAGTTGTTTTATTTTAGCTACCCTGTTTTGTAAATTTCGAGAACTTTTATCCTAGAATCCTTGGTGACATTATTATTAAAAACATTATCTTAGGAAGGGACGTCTTTAAAGGAAAATATGGCTGAAAACAGGTTCATAACTTCTCACGATAGATTTTAATTAATTTCAGGATCTTAACCTTTTCCAATTAAGATATGGAGCGGTATTCTGGTGGAGAAGACATAAGACAGTTGATATCTAAAAACAGTCCGTTAAGAACGAACTTAAAAGGAGACAAAATATGCTTGAAATAGTTCCACCCTTGCAATCGATCGAAATTTTGTCCTTTTTAATGAATTTAAGGTCTTTATCCTTGTCAAATTAGCTTGAGATCTAGTGTCCTGGTAGAGGGAAAAAACAGAATAGATTCCCAAGAAAGTCCGGCCAAAAAAGGATCTAAAACAAGAAAAATAAACGCAAAAACGATTTCGTCCGGAAAAATTTTTGCTTGCTATCAGTTATGGTGGCCTCTACGAGGAAGTAACTAAGTATTTCCTCGTAGGGTGGCCTGGTGTCAGACTCAGTTTTTCTATCAAAATCGACCGAAATTGCGACAAGCAAGTTTTTCACCAAACCGTTTTTAGATTATTGTTGTTTAAATGACTTTTTGGCCCGGTTTTTTTGGAATCTATTCTACGATGTCCCCTATACCAGGACACTAGATTTCAGGTCTATTGGAAAAGGACAACATCCTGAAATTATTTATAAAAAGACGGCTGGAATGGATTCGAGACTTATTTTCGTTATTTTAAGTCCTTTTTTTGACGGATTTTTCAGAATCCTTATATAATACTATATCCCTTTTCTTCAATGTGAAATCGCAGCGATAGAGATAGGATATAAACAGCTAATAGAACGGGGAGTAAGATCCTCTAGGATTGCAATATGCACGGATAGCCAGGCGTCCATCAAATCTCTAACTAACGCCGAGGTAAGATCCAAAACGATAGAGGGATGTAAACAGACCTTAACGCAGCTAGGGAGACAAGATGATATCACCCTAATATACGTACCGGGGCACTGTGGCATCAAAGGAAATGAGAAAGCAAATGATCTGGCGCGGAGAGGCGCAAACGAGGACACTCCAATAATGCTCAACCTGAGCATACCCATCCAGGAAATTAAAAAAGAAACCATGGAATGGGTAACGAGGAGACACAGGGAAAAATGGGAGGGATCCGATTTCGCCGGACACACAAAGGCGTTTTGGGAACTCTCAATGCGCATGAATCTGAAAAGATCATTAAGCTTAACAAAGGCAAACTGAAACTTCTTGTTGGCCTTGTGACAGGACATGCAAGACTAAGGGCGCATGCCATTAAAATGGGAAGGGCGAATACTAGTCTATGCAGGGGATTTGGGGAAGAAGACGAGACCGTATTACACGTTCTCGGCCAATGCCCAGCACTAACGCAGAAAAGATTTACAATCTGAGGAAGATACTACTGCGAAGATTTAGCAGAAGTTAAGAAATCAGGTTATAATCGAATTATCCAATTCGCTACGGGGATCAGTTGGCTCGACAGTGGTCTTTAGGGTACGTTGTCGAGCAGGGGGCGTACAACGGGCCACCATAGGCCTCAGTGCATGGTAGACACACATCTTTCCCCCCTCGAAAACCAACCAACCACCATATCCCTTTTTACAGGATACCACGCTAATTGGACAATAGAATAAAAGAGATCCTGGAAAACCGGTCAAAAAAGTACTGATAAATTTCTTAACATGTTTCGTCCTTTTTTGCTAGTTTAAGTATGTTAAATGGTAAAAGGAACACAGCAGAATATTATCCTAAAAAAGGCCCCAAAATAAGGAAAATAAGGCTCACAAAATGTGTCATTAATTCATGAATTTCAGGACCTTATCCTTACTTATGCAGAAGAGATTCTGACGAAAATTCGCCCAAAAAAAGACTAACGAAAATAAGTCTCGAATCCGTTCCAGCTGTCCTTTTATCAATAATTTCAGGATGTTGTCGTTGTCTAATTGGCTTGAAACCTATTGTCCTAGTAGAGGGGACATCGTAGAATAGATTCCAAAAGAAATCCGTCCGAAAGATGGTGTTCCATCTGCATTCTTGAGATGCTGTTCTGACGCCTTACTCACTCCATTGGAACTCATCTTCAAAAAATCTCTTCAGGCCGGTAGATTTCCTACGTTATGGAAGAGCTCCTTTATAATTCCTGTTTATAAAATGGGGCATAAGAACATAATAACAAATTATCGGCCAATCGCAAGCTTTCCTGCATACCCAAGTTGTTCGAATCTGTTATATATTCACAGCTTGTAGGGCAGTGGCAGTGGCTTTCTGCCCGGTATATCGACGACAACTAACTTGCTTGAATTTACATACCACATAATCTCTGCCTTTCAACAAGGTCTCCAGACTGACTGCGTCTACACCGACTTTAGCAAGGCATTTGATAAACTTCACTCTGTGATTATGCTTAAACTTGAAAAGTTGGGTTTTCCGCCTGTATTGCTCGATTGGATCTTCTCTTACTTAAAAGACAGGATATATCGCGTATCTTTCCGTAATACTTTATCCAGAGTCGTTAGGGCTACATCTGGCGTACCGCAGGGTAGCCATCTTGGGCCGTTGTTGTTTATTCTTGCCATTGACGACATTGTTCCTTTGATTAAACACTCTAAAGTCTTAATCTATGCAGACGATATGAAGATTTTCTCATTCGTTAGAAACAGTTATGATTCTTCCTGCATTCAGTATGATTGAATGAACTGGTGTGGATCTAATGGTCTGCAGCTTAACTTGGACAAATGTGAAGTTATGTCATTCTCTAGGAACCAAAATCAGCTCGTCTTTGATTATTCCTTTGCGGAAACTAATATCTGTCGTATGGAGTCCCTCACTGACCTTGGAGTGAAGCTTGACCGTAAACTCGATTTCACTCTGCACATTAACTACATTGTTTCTAGGAGTAATTCAGCTCTTGGCTATGTAAAGCGGTGGTCAAGGGAGTTTTCTGATCGGAAGACCTTAATTCACTTATTCTTTTCTTTGGTCAGGCCAATTCTCGAGTATGCATCTCCATGCACCTTCCATGGAATGATCCACTTAGGCTTAATCCTTATGTGGATCGCCTCCAATTGCGTAATATGCACTCATTGGAAGAACGACGTAGAGTTGCTGACCTAGTCTTTATTCACCAGCTTTTGAGACTCTTGCACTCTCGCAGGTATGATTTCTTATAGGCATACCCCGTATATACTGCATGTTGTTCACTCTCGGTCTAACTATGGTATGCATGAGCCTATAAATCGCATGTGTAGAGCCGTGAATATGTGTCCTGTTTTTGACCTGACTCTTACTAAGGATTTGCTGAAACGATCTCTGTTGTATGTGCACCCCTGATTGTTTGTGTGGGCGTGTTTTGGATTTTTTTTTTACTAATATTTTATTGCATGGGTTGTGGGAGCCTCATTCATCGCAACATATGTTATATTCTGGTGAATAGGTCAATTGATTCTAGGCTTCTGCCTATGAAGTGCGCCTTCTGAGTTAATTCTATTATAAGCTCTAAACGTGTAAACAAAGTAAATTACTAAGCAATTTTAATTAAAAGTAGTACGGAAAATTTATTTTCGTTCTTGTTTACATTTGACAAATTTTTTTTTGTTTAGCTTGAACTTGATTTAATTTGGCGCAGAGACGTCGTAAATATAATATTTTTGGGGCTAATGAACTTAAAGTAAAATTTTTCGCAAATATACCTAGAAAAGAAAAACTACTACTGCCATGTTCAAAATGCTTTTGTAGTGGAAAGTATGTTTGGAGTTGTGAGATACTTCAGAAAATTGCGTTTACAGCCGTTCCGTTTACTTATTTCTTCGTAGCTTAGAAGAGAAATTTCCCTTTTGTCGATTAATTCATATAAGCGGACATATGTGTTGGTTAAGTAATTGACAGTTCTAAAAATTCATTACTTTCGTATGAAAAATCTTTGTCAATTCTTTCATTAAGTGTTTTTTTCTTTTGCGAGACTACGAAATCTCTTAGTTTATATCTGAACGGGATAGCTTCACTGTGGTCCTTGTCACTTGGTCTTAATAATTAAACAAAAACGTTCACCTGCCAATTGGATGTATAATCAACATACAAAATCACTGAGAGATTTCCCCTTTTGCATAATTTCCTCTCAGCGACATTACCATTTAACTGAAAAATGGAATTAAATGCTGGGAAATTTTTGTAGTTTTGTTCGAAGCTGGTCTACTATTTGTATTTGTTCTATGCCGAAACGCTACTGAAGTCACTGCAAATGAATGAAAAAAAAGGTTACTTTATAACACAATACTTAAAATCCGTCAGTTTCTATGAAATTTTTATTTATTTCACCTATTTAAATTGGTTTATGTGTATATTATCCTAAATACATTGTCTTATTTCGAGAACAATTTTGTAAGAGAATCTCATACAAATTACAGAACGTTAGAACAAATAAAAGAACAAATTATCTTTAGAAGGAAAATGAGATCATCTGACTAAACGCAAATACATAAGTTCTCGCACCTCAACCATTTTCATTGTTTTTGAACAAAATTGTATGGAAATTAGCTGCGTTATATTAGTTTACAATGCTACAATTTAACAACTAAGTATAAGAAAATTTCCAAGAAATTTTATCAAGTTAATTTTGCGAACATGATTAGCATCTACTTTGATGGCAAAATATCGATTTTATGGTTGATAGCATATGTGAACAAAATCTATGTAACTTAGCGTTAATTAGTTAAAATTTGAAATAATAAAACAAAACTTTTCTTATTTATTTTAATAAATAATATCACAATAAAAATGTCTCGGTATTTAATTGTATATGCATTACTTTTCCTAAAAATTTCGACTAATGAACTTTTTTTTTTATTATCTTAAATATAATTAAAAGTTTTATCACTGCCAAAGAATATCTATTAACAAATTATGGCAAACTTGTAGTACTATGAGTTTCGGTTTACGTATGCCTGCCAGATTTATACGTTTCAAGAGATTTCATTTGAAATTTATGTCTTGTACATATTGTAAAGTATTTTTTTTTAGTAATAATAACTATTGCATATTTTTTTATAATAAGGTAATTTGAGTTTCATTGGAAATTGTTCCATGAAAAAATTTATTGTAAAGATAAATTCGTGTGATTAAGTTTAAGTTGAGGCCATAAGGTGGTCGTATGTGCACGCACTTACAGAATATTCTGATTAGTAATATTTACTAAATTTTAATTTTAGTTCATCAAAATTTAGGATTTGTATTAAATCCTTTGGCTAAGATTTTTTGCAACTTAAGTTCTAAAATATATATTACTTAAACAAAATTATTTCATGCAGACTGTTCGATTTCAACAATAATCGTTCAAAAATGGACTCTTGAGTTATGTACGTTTGAAATAATTAAACTTATAAGCAAATGCTGGTCCCTTAAAGGAAGAGTTATTTTAGTAGTATTGTTTCTAAACTTTCAAAGGAAAAGGAACTCGAATAGTGGTGATCTTTGGCGGTTTCTTTGTGAGTCTTACATAGATTCATATTGAACAATAGAATCTCTGTGCATTTCAAAATCCTATTGAATCTAAATGTCGTTCATATACTTTTTTTTACGCCGAACCCCAATTGTTTGTTCTGTAACTAGATAAAGTTATCACGGCGGATAAAATGTTGTTAGTACCTACTAAGCAACGAAAATTATAATGAAGCCCTGGGAAATCTAAGACTAAATCCCTTAAAAGGTCTTTAAACACGCGATCGCATATGTTTCCTCGATTTAGTTCTTAAATCTTACAATAAGGGCTTCAGGCAGGCAAAAGTTCGTTTTCATTTTGTCGAATCTTTTATCGTCGGCCTAATTCTAAAATCTTGTCAGTGCCAAATCTGGTGCCAATCCCAGCAAATCTGTTGTTATTCCCTTTACACGCAAAAAGGAATCTAAAACTTAAACTTCAACCCTTAACCCCCCCGTGTACACTGTCCATAAATGATGGGCATACCATATGTTATTGATACGGAATTGCCAGTCTAGACCGCATAGACATGGAAATAATTCATGATATGCCATACATGGCCGGCCATATTGCCTGCAATATATGGCAAAGAAAATTGCCGGCATAACTTTGACTTTTATCATTCAAAAGAGCTGAAATTAAACTGGCGCGTACTGAAATTATTAAATTAATTAATTTTTACCAACAAAAGGAGTGCTTGTGGAACTATAAAAGTGCATTTCATAAAAGACAGGACATGAAAAATAAGGTAAGGAAAAATAGGTAGAAATTTCCCAAGAATTTAACTGTGAACAGTCTGAGTCAGATTAAAAACCATTGCAGAAATTGCATATTGCATTTGTCTATGTTGTTTTTTAATTGCCAGCTCAATCTAAAATATAAAAAATTACACAGAAAATTGTGCACTTGTCATACAGCAGTAGTTTCAATAATTTTCTCCATTCGCCCAAATGAGATCTTTAAGATGTTCTTCAATATCATAACTTCTCTTTTCGCGAGAAAAGAATTCACCCATAACTTCTTCATCTCTTCTAGCTCGGCGAGCTCCAAATTCTTTAATGTAATCCAACCACTAATGGCAGTCCTTTTTATTTCCAAGATGGCGTTGCCATAACATATTTTATGGACAGTGTAGACAGGGGTAATGGAATAGAACTAGAATTTTCCAGCGAAGTATCTAGGTGTAATTCTAGACCATCAATCAACTCACCTGAAATCCGATGCTGAAAGAAGGGCACAGCGGACTTACGGACGGCTCGGCGACTTTTTGGAAAAACGTTGGGTCTGAAGGGGTCCTGTGGACCTACCAGGCGATTATAAAACCCTCAGTCACTAATGCAGCATTAGTATGATGGTCTAAAGCAGAGGAAAAGATAGCGCAGAAGAAAGTATTGGGTTGTCCGGAGAGTATGCTATTTTTATTTGTGTCTAAGGATTGGTTAATCTGTGGTACAAAAAAAGAAACGATGAAATAGTAATGAGCGAAATAGGTGACTTTGTTGACTCAGATCATACGAGTGATTTGGCATAAGTGACTAAAAAAAAGATTCGGTCATTTGGGTCACTTGAGTCATTTGATCACTTACGTCTATAGAGGGTGAAGGCCAGCATTTAAGCCCTCCAATGGAGAATTTTTCCATTTTTCCGTATCTATTTTGTTCTATGCACAGCTCGCATTTACATGTTTTATGGTCACTATGAGTATATGAACTAAAGCAACTGGGCGTGTCGCGATTGTTAGTCTCAGTTTTTGACTCAAGCAAGTAGCGCACGATTCATTGGGCACCGTGCACGGTCAGCCACACCTTACCCTTTAGAGTTTAGGATGAAAGCAAAGGTGATATTGAGAGAATCGGTGTGTCTTCTGTCTTATTTATAGAGATGTGATACGGTGAAAGGCAAGTGAACGATTGACCGATATTGTAGGAAAACCGTGACTCAGGTCTTTTGAGTCATTTTACTGGCTCGGTCAAAATGACCGAATCGTTCGTGCGATCGACAAATCACTACGATGAAATGATGACGACACGCTTGGTGGTAAAGCGGCCAAACTTTCATGTTTTTCGGCCTTAAATTTGTAGTAAGGCTGTGGTTAAGGGTTTCGCCGTAGATTTTGGAACAAACCTCCCTACACTAAGCCAAACCGTAAGCGAGGCTTACATTAAAAAATAGCTGTCTTTCTGCATTTGTAATGTTCATATTTTGTTAAATAGACATACGACTAAAACGTGGCCCAATTACTGTTTTGGCCACTACCTGGAACCAGCTGTAAAGACCCTCTCCATATTCGTAGACTCCTGCAGTTGTCGAAACAAGAACAACACTGAATTTCAGTTTCATATCACTTTTATTTTTAGTTCCACCATTCGGGAAATTTAAGATCCGTCGTTTCCACGCTAGTTCACCGGGCTCACAGAATCTGTGATGACGAACGCCTTGCGGAAGAGTTCAACGTGGACGATGTTTTAAAATCCAACGGCTATACAACAAAACAGCGCACTTGGAAGCCAAATTTGTCACGAAAAAAGAGACAATAATGAGGAGCCATTGAATAATTTTCTTGCCCTACGTGAGAGGCGAGAGACAGTGTGGGAATGTTTTTAAGAAGCCAATATGGTATTAAGTCAATCTATTTACCACCCAAAAAGGTAAAAAATGTCCTCCAGTCACCTAAACATCGGTTTCCACTCCAAACACCAGGTGTATACGCTGTCCACTGAAGCTGCGGGTCATCGTACATTGGGCAAACACAAAGAAGTATTGCAATCCGTCTGAAAGAACACATAAATGCGGTCAGCAAAAATCGTCGGGAAGGATCAGCAAAAAGCGATCACATACTGGACCATCCAAATCTGCAGTCCTGTCTCGCGAATATCGTTATACGATTGAAATTAAACGGCGACAGTTGATCCGAAATGATTTATCCTTACAAAATGACACCGATGTAATCCGCATAGCTTAAATCTTCGATAACAGCTTAATGCAGTTTCCTGTTTTCCTTATGGTTAGATTATATTTTATGTCTGTCTACCACAAGCTTATAAGTTCTAAACCACTAAAGCTAGGAACTTGAAATTTGGCATTTAGTTAGGCTAAGTCTATATAACTAAAGTTTTTGACTAAAAATGATTACCCACTGCATAAGACAAAGACAAGGCGAGATGGCCTTTTAGTTATGATGCATATAGTCATTTAAGAGTAAAACATATACCAAGGGTGCATTTCTCGTAGAAGGAAGCTATTCAAGGCACTCTGGATCGACTTAATGCTGAAAAATCGACAGATGAAGTCTAGCCTGGGAGACACAGAGGTGGCTAGATATGTTACTAGGCGTATTCCACAAACTGTGGTGTGACAAAACCACACTTTGTGGAATACGCCTAGTAACATATTTGTCACCAATGCTCTGTTCTAAAGCTGTCTAGTATCTCAGGAAATAGATTGGATAAAAATGAGCTTATGCTGCTGAGCTTATGGTAGTACTTGTCTTGAGTAAATTTTTAGCCACCATTAGTGAGATAACTGGAAGAGCTATACAAAAAAACAATAGATGAGGAGCAGACTATGGTCTGGCTGTCAACTCCGCAAAGGCCGAGCTAGTCCTCTTCACACGAAAGAGAGTAATTGAAACGGTAACTCTCCTCAGGTGAAGCTAATGTACAGGCTCGCATCAATTAGGCTCGAGATGCATTTAATAGTTTAGCTGAAATATGGTGCAATAACAACCTTTCCAGACGAACAAAACTCCGGATGTTCAACATGGAAAGTGACCTGTCAAATAACATCAAAGCTACAAGTCTTTGTCAACCGGTGTCTCCGGACCATCCTTAACATCCATTGGAGAGAGGTTATTATCAACGAAGACCCACGGGCCAAGTCGGAATAGACAGACTCTAGATAGGAACCCGCACGGAACTCAAGAAAGGTGAACTGGACGAACGTGCAATACAGATTGACAAATGGTGGCAACAGTTAAAGGCGCTCGAGCAGAACTGAACCAGGTGTAGAGTCGGTGTAGTAGACGCCCTGTGCCACGAAAGGGGTTAAAGGAACCAGAGAGAGAGAGAGAGAGAGAGAGAGAGAACTCCCCTCCATCTGGAGCTTAAAGTTATCTAGGAGTTATGTTGGATTAAAAACTTAACTGGGGCTTAAGTATAGAAGAACGTTTTAAGAAAGGGTGCTTAGCATTTTACGTCTTTAAGAAAGCCTTCGGTAAGAAGTGAGGTCCTGTATTTTACACTGAATGTACACCTCTATAATAGGACCTATACTTACTTATGGCATTCTTGTCTGATGGACCTCTACCGATGATAAAGTTTGGATATTACAAGGGCTCTACAGACTACAATAACACCGACAATAGACACTTCTTCTCCTGCTTCTAAACATCCATTCGGAAATGTATAGCTGCATAAAGAGCATTAAAAGGTTGGCTTCAAGAAATCGATTTTTTTCTTTTTGCATTTCTTAATATTCTGAAGCATCTAGAATAACCCTATGTAAACCTTTTTATGATATCAGCCCTAGAATATGAGTTGTACGCAATTTCATGACTACCGGTCGGGTCACGCCAAAGCAATTTCAAAACTTTAAACGCGTTTTTCTAGAAACCGTGTTTTTCGAGCTGGTGTGCTATACTTCGTTATCTAAAAATTGTTCAATTTTAGCAAATCGGGGCTGACCACATTCAGATTTTTCGCGATATTAGGGGTAAAGGTACGGCCCCTTAAAGACGAAAAACATGGAAAATTTGAAAATCCATACTGAATTTAGCGCCATTTCTACAGTTTTTGCAATTTTTATTTGAATTTGGTCAGAACGATAACCACAAGCCTCGGCTTTAAGAAATATTTGATTTCAGATCACTGGATGGGCTGAAACTCTGTACATCGTGGAGCCGGGTTTTTTTTGGATGGGTCAAATTCAGCGCCCTGAAGTGCCCCACGTTTGGGGTTTTTTTTAACCAAAAAAAAATGTTTTATTGTACTTTATATCCCAAATAAAAAGACGTGGAAAGTTTCATAATATTACCCATCTTACTTTTCCCCAAAAAAATCGCGAAGTTAGGTATCAAAAGCAGGTCATTACAGTAGAAATCCCCCTTAAGGCTGAAAGAGTCAAATTGTTGGAAATTCTCCGACATAGTCCATGGCAGTATAGTAGTGGACTTTCCCGGAGGATATCGGCCGGCCACCACCGCTTACTTGAAAGGATTTTCCTTGCCAAGCAGAGAAGTGTGGATAGAGGATCGTATCGCGTGTTTACCGATGCGGAAATGAATAGATGGGAAGGGGGGTTAGCGGGTTGAAACTTTCTCAAAATGTCTTAATATACAGGAGTCGTATAGACTACCGAAGTACTGCAGTGTGTTTCAAGTGGAAATCGTTTAACCATAAATAACGCCTTAGCGCGTCCTGGCCTACCAGAGAGTGGGGTGGTGTCGTGATAATAACTAGGTTATGGGGATGCTGCGCGAGGTAACTCTATGCTGGTTCCCGGGTAATGAGATAGTCGCTGCAGTCTGCTGCTGGCAAGGAAAAGCTTAGGTACGACCGCTTTTCTAGCAGCTGGATTAGTAAGAAGATCTCTGTAATCCGTTAAAAAAGAAATCGACTGAAAGGCTAACCAGATAGCCAATGAGAGATGGGCGAAATTAACAACTCGTCTGTTCTCAAGGCAGCTATGGCCGGAATTAAAGTTGAAAAATACCTCAGTTTTGCTAAAGAGAAACTGCGGTGATGTAAGACACATCACAGCTGTCATTACTAGACAAAGTCTCTTAGGTAAACACATGAACATTCCCCACAATGACTTCTGCAGAAGTTGTATGGATGGGGAGGTGGTCCAGAGCGTTCCGCATTTATTATGTGAATGCTCTGGGTTAGAAGGTATATGAAAGACCTAGCTAGGTTCATAACTGCTGCGGCTAATTCTAATATCTTTTCGCACGGTTAGTGCAGTAAAATCGAGCTAGTTGATGATGACTCCAGAGAGGGTTACAAAATACGAGGTAGCACAACAGACTACCTCAAGGTCTATGTGAAGTTGGCTGGTTAGTTGACTAGCCGCCACTCTAATCTAACCTAACTTCACCATAAAGGTTCTTTTGACCGTTTAGGTACGAAACCTAACATGAAAAAAGAGTGAAAACACGTTTTTTCACTTAAATTTTAACTCTGAATTTGATTCAAATGGTAGTTAAAATTTATTTTTTTTTACTAAGTTTTAAAGTGAAGGTCAGATCAGAGGGTGTTATATACAATTCCAATATGTAGTTTAGAAACAATTTTTAACGTACATTTACTATAAATTGAAAAAAAAGTTCCCTTAGGCTCAAACGCATCAGTTAAGTGTAACAAACATTATATATGACAAAATCGATTAGAAATCTAATTTTGAATTGCAACCACATTATGACCTTAACTAATTTCGCAAGAGATTCCTTCCAGGAGACGAGTTTTCTTTTATTAAATTTTATCAACGTGCAAACATTTTAAGTACAAAATGGTGTAAATTTTTTGTCGCTTAAATGCGAGTACAAAAACTTCCCAAATTCTCTCAGCATACGTCATGAGGTATAGGCTTTTCAATGTTTAGCAAATCCAAAATTTTTTACAAATACTAAAATAAAAAATTTTCATTCACATTTCCTTAACAATATAAAGTGCTTCAATTAACAATAATTAGAAAATCATACATTAATTCATAAAATTTGTCAGATAACTATAGTTAGTTTTTGTTGAATGAAATCTCTGTTTAATTATGAAAATATTTAAAAACTTTTTTAGAATTTGATTAATTTTGAGAAAAAAACGACACTAAATTCTTAAAGTTTAAACAAAACGAATAAATAAACGCAATATAACTGTGGAATACCTTTGAAACCTTATCAGTTCCTTCGAAATGAGGTTTTTAAATTTAATATTGCACAAAGCCAGCCCATTACAGTGCCATAATTTATCGTAATAGAACGAGATACAATCCTCTTCTACGTACTTACATTTTAAATAATTACAATAATATCTCAAGTCAAAATATCTTCATTTTTTTTAAACCTTAAAAACTAAATTTTTATACAAATACACTACAGGTTTCGTCTATTTGAATATTTGTAATGCTATTTGCTTGAGAATTTAGTGTATTTAACATATTGTAGACTTATATAGAAACGATTCAATAACTTGATTGATTGATTGTATGAGAAAGTGTACTTAAATGAATGCAACATGAAAATTAATAAACTAAATGTTTTTATTACAATGAAAGGATTAAATATATCTAACAATTTTTGGAGGGTTTATCAATAAGATACGTATCGTCGTTCTTTTCTTTTACATTTTTTCTTTTAAATATTTTACATTATATTTTGAACGAGAGTAAGCAAGAATATCATCGTTAAATTAGTTTTCAGAATAATTATAAGACACAAAACAATTTTGTGGTAGGTACTGTTAAACTGCTTATTTGCTTGGCAAATATTTAATAATTACTTAAGTCCTTCACTCGTCTGTGGAGTAGAAAACATTAGTACTTGTTGATGATGACTAAAAGTGCGAAATCAGCACCAATAAGGCAACGAATGCAGACCTATTAATCAATAACAAAATTCTGTTTTTCTTTCTTTTTTACGATGTGGCGATAGCCTAGGGGACAACTCTTTGATGCGTTAGCATGTCTGTGGCCGGAAGAGAATTAGGGTAAGGGGAGTGAGTGAATGTCTTGTTTTTGCATTGCTGCGAGCTAGTAAACAGCCCAGAGACGAAGTGGCGTTTTTAATTAATTTTTTTTAAACCCACGGGGAGACTGGTATCGAACTCGGGAACTATGCAATGGTAAAAGTGTTTCGAACTGCCCCACGCGATACGGAAGAACCTTGTCTTACATGATAGAAAACTTCCTTAGAAGGAATGTATGCATGATTCCTGGTGTACCTTACTTTATTTCCCTTTAAAATTTTCTACTCCGTAGAAGTACCGGGTTATATCAACCTGGCGGTAAATTTAAAAATACTATGATGCATACTGTAGCTTGTTTATGAAACACAAAGTATGCATGACCCTTCATACTTAGAAGGCTTGGATGGAGTATTGCTATTCCTCTAGGGAATCAGCCAGGCTTAGTAGGATATTGTCCAAAGGACACGCTAACCCTTCTTTTCTAAAAAGAACAGATGGAACGTGGATGTAATCCTCGACTAAAACCCTTGGTCTGCTGGTTGATATTTTGGCATATCTCGATCCGGGTTTTATTAAGGTGAAGACGATCTTGCTCTCGTTGCAATCTTGGCGAGATAAAAGCCAATCCGGTGCGGTCTCGCTCTCGGCGAGATAAGGGAATTTCGGTCGGAAAATGGGGAGCGAGGACAAGTGATATATGTATGTCTGTGTATATAGGCTTTTTCACATCTTATTCCTTTCGCCCGAAGAAAGTAACAAAGGTTCTTCCTTAATATTGCGGATAAAATGCAAATACGAATTAGGGGAGCGAATGAGGAAAGCTGTGTATACTTATATACCCATAAATCATAAAATTGACCCTTTTCAGAAGGGGCTGAAATAACTTAAAAACTTGTCCACAATAAAATGATAAAAACTTAAATCTTATTCACTCTCGTCACCTAAATCTCGCTCTTGTAGTCACACTGTTACCAATGATATTGATCTCGCTACCGGTGCCGGTCTCGTGCCGCAACTGGCAACGGCAGCGAAAATTATCTCGAGGATCGTGAAGCCGTAACAGACACTATCAGACTGTGTGGAGAAGTGGTTGTTAGGTATATTCAGGGACTGCATTACTTTCAATTACGTTCCTCAGGCCTGGAGAGAACTCAAGGTAGTGTTAGTCCCTGAGCCTGGTGAAAGGGGTTACGAACTCCCTTCAGACCAATCAGTCTGTCATCCTATTTGTTAAAGCCCCTGGAGCGTGTGCTTGACAGACGGTAGGCAGATGCTAGATGGAAAACCAATGTCAAGATCCCGGCACGCCTATTGTAAGGGAAGATCACCAGAGACAGCTCTCCACAAAGTTGTACGTGCAATCAAACACTCAATAAAATCCAAATAATACTCTCTAGTAGCATTTCTAGCCATAGAAGGAGCCTTTAATAGTCTTCGAAGTTAATCCATCCTTGAAGCCCTAGCCGAGGCAGGTTGTGAAGCATGGCCTTGGCAGTTGGATACTAACGATACTAAGATCAAAGGTAATATCCGAACTGGGAACCAATCGTGTTGTAAGACACGTCTGAAGGGGAACGCCTCAAGACGGAGTTCTGTCTTCTCTGCTGTGGCGGGAACAACATAGTGGTGGAGTTGTGGAAAGTGCGTTGAACAAGGTCAGCAGATGCTGCAAGGATTGTGAACTAGCTGTTAAGGCAGGAAAGACCGAGCTGATGCTCTTTACCACTAAAACCAAGATACCCAACTTTTCCATGCTCCAATTAAACGAGCATCAACTCTCGTTATTCTCCACAGTTAATTACTTAGAAGTGATTCTAGACTCAAAGCTTAACAGGAAAAAAAATATAGAAGAGCGAGTGAAAAAGGCTAATTTGGTTCTTTACGCCTGCAGCCGCACTTTTGGTAAAAGTGACATAGTTGTACACAGCAGTGGTACGGCCTATCCTCACTTATGGCTCCATACTCTTTAAGAGGGCCAAATTGGGCAAGGTGCAGACAACTGCCTGCATTGGTGTTACTGGAGCGCTATTCACCACCCCCATTGATACTATCAATGTTCTGCACACCTTAATCTTCACATCATTTATCAGGCGTCATGCAGTGCCATCAGACTGAAAGAGTCTGGATACTGGCTTACCAAATCCTATGGCCATGGTAGCATCCATAACTCCGAGAGCTATCTACTGCAAAATCTGATTACATGATACCTGATCTTAACTATACAAGCAATTTTACTGTCAAAATCCCAACTAGAAAGGAATCACTGAACTCTTTAATTGCTACAACACCATCCTGTACACCGACAGCTCGAAAATGGACTGTGGTGTCGGGGTGGGGATTTTCTATAAAACCTTGAAAATATTCGAGTCCTATAGGCTGCAGAACAACACAAGTGTATTCCAAGCGGAAATGCTTGTGATTCTGCAGGCATGCTCTCTGCTGGGAGAGAGTACTTTTACGGACAGCCAGTCTAACGTTAAGGCGCTTGAGTCACAAATTACCTCCTCAAAGCTTGTCGGAGACTGTAAAGAAGAATATTCCAGTGAACGAGAAGGCAGTTGAACTGGCGATGAATGGCTCTGCTCTTTACTCAACTAGAGCAAAAGACGTTCATATCCAACTCAATTGTCTTAAAATGAAACTTTTTCAGCACTTCTTAGCAAAAGCTAACCTTAGATGGAGTGCGTTCTCAACCTGTGACATCTCTAGAACTACATGGCCAAGCTTTAGTAAAAATAGAACTTCGGAGCTGCTTGACAGGTCACGTGCTGTAGTCGCAAAATTAGTCGCCTAATAGGCGAACATGCGCCAGGCTTGGCGTTCTTTTTAATACACACTGCCGCATATGACCAAGTGTCAGACAGACTGACCATATCGGCCGTGGACGCACAAAACGAGGAGAAAAGTAGCGCGGTCTTAGACTGCAATTCCGTTACGGTGCCGTAAGAGAAGGAAAGCTGACTGGCCAGTTTTTTGGTTTAGATGCACGGGCCTTAGGGATGAATTCCCGAACAGTGGATCCAGAAGGCCGTATATCTGGAGAGACCACAGCCGCAAAAGCGTTCTCCGGGATAAATACCTCGACCGAGCCATCACGGGCGTGTACAGGATGGATCCATCTACAAGCGATCATACTGCCGGGAACACCTGCCCGAGAAGAAATATGATCAACTATATCACTCGCGCAGGTATTGATGTGAACTCTGGACACGAAGTTGCCTTTGGATCGCTGGCTGGTTTAAGAACAGAGATTTTACAGATTAGAACAACCTTTTATTTGTAATTTTTATATCAGTAAGCCTATTAACTGCATGTGTATGTTTGATGATGATATTTGAGATTTTTTTAATGTCTAATGTGGACAAAGTGACATAAGCCTCGTAATCATCTTGTTGTATTTACTTGTTTTTCTTTGTTTTGAATGCTAGTTTGTTGAGCCTCATTCAAATACGTCATTGTTGGAATAGATAAACATTTGTTGGCATCAGTCAAAAAGTGCGCCTTCTGTATTAGAAGGGGCAGCAAAAAAAATGGCCGAACTGTCATGTTTTACGGGCCTGTTAATTATTTAACCAAACGTCTGCCTATATGAATTACTCGCCCAAAAGGGAAATTGCTCCCCAGAGAGCTCTTTGAATTTTGACAGGAAAAACTTATTATTTGACAGCTGGAATTTTCTTCGCAGTACAAATTTTTGTAGAGCATTGCCAGAGTTCTTTGTTCATGTTTACGGGAGCCGTTCTTCTATTTAATATTTTTTCTATGACACAGCGATCAAATGTATGCTGAGATTCCTTAGCGAAGTCATGTGGATCTAAAGAGAAAAACAAAAAATAACGGGAATTTTTGAATTTCGCGGACTTTAATATCCAAAATTCAAATTTTGTTTTTGTTTTATATTGTTGGTACACATGTACCTTCCGTATACATATTTACATTGGCAGCCATTTTGAATGTTTAGTTTATTTTCGACAGTCGAAAAGGTTATTCGTGTTTTTGGTGTTCTTGGCCATTTGTTACTTTCGAAAAAGATAGATCAAAGAATTTTTATTAAATTTTACTTGAAAAATGGACTAAAGTGCAGCACTGTATTTGTAATGTTAGCTATTGGCGAATTACTATGAGTAAGACAAGAGTTTACGAGTGGTTTTTTTCATATACGATGTGGCCAAATCCTAGGGGACAACCCTTTGATGCGTTAGCATGGTTTTGGTCGGAAGGGAGTTAGGCTAAGGGGAGTGAGGAATCTTGAGTCTTGTATTTGCATTGCTGCGAGCTAGGCAACGGCCCAGAGACAGAGTGGATTATTTTAATTTCTTAATAAAAGCTCACGGGGAGATCTGGTCTAGAACCCGGGGCCCATGGCATGTTGCTAGTGCGGCTCAATGAATTGATCCAACTCCGTCTCCGATTTAACGAAGGCCGTGAAGACGTTGACGATGACGATCGCCCTGGATGCCATAGCACATCAACAACCGATGAAAACGTGGAAAAACTGAAAGAAATAATTATAAACGATTGCGAAATGACCACCAGAGAGATTGGCTGATGATGTCAGTATATCATTTGGCTCATTTCAAGACACGACACTTTTTCGAATGTTTTGGGCATGTAGCAGCAAAGTTTGTTCCAAAATCGCTGTATTTCTAAGAAAAACTGCGTAGAGTGGAATTTGTTCAGGAATTGCTGAATGAACTCAACAACAATCCAGAACTTCTTAAAACAGTCATAACAGGTGACCAAACATGGATATATATGGGTATAACGTCGAAAACCAGGCCCAATAGTCACAGTGAAAGCTGCCGATGACCCAAGACCGAAACAAATTCGACAAGTTCGATCAGATGTAAAGGTTCTTCTCACTGTGTTTTTCGATATTAATGGCGTAGGGTATCATGAGTTCCTGCCATATGGTCATACGGTCAATAAAAAAACCTACCTTGATATAATGCGGCGTTTGCTTGAAGCAATCCGACGAAAATGCCCCAAATTGTGGCAAAACCACTCGTGGAAATTGCATCACGATAATGCTCCCGCTCACACCTGATTACTTGTTTGTGATATTGTGGTAAAAAGCAAAACCTTTATTTTGTCCCAGTTACCGTACATGGCCCCCGGTGACTTCTTTCTATTCCTGAGGCTGAGAAAATTATGAAAGGACGACGTTTTGCCACCATTGGTGAGATAAAAACAGAATCGCTAAAGGAGCTGAATGCCATAGCAAAATGTGCTTCCAAGATTGCAAAGAGCGCTGGCACAAGTGTATTATATCCGAGGGGGATTATTTTAAAGGGTACAAAATTGATGTTGATTAATATATAAAGATTGTTTAAGAAAAACAAAAATTCCTGTTAATTTGTATCACACCTGTTAGCTGAAATACGCTGATAATATCCCTCCATTCTAACCTAAGTATTCACCGACTATTTCAAATCAGATACGTTTAAAACGGTGTCGTTTTGAGGGCACGAATCCCTATTAAATTTTCAGTTCTTCTACGTCAGTTGAATTGAATCTCCTACCCATAAAACCTTATATTGGCTGTAATAGCCAACTAGTTTTATTTGCGAATTACATTAAATGGCAGTTATTATCCTGACAGCTAACTACAGATCGATTCAAAAACACTCAAGGACTTGTAATTTGAAATAATTATCACATAACTTTGGCACAGCTGCAACTGCAGCTAGTTTATCCGTTCCTGCGCAATTTTTAGAATTCATTGCTTAGATTGGTTTTGTAGACTATTTGTGTAATAAAACTGCTATTAATGAAATACTGATCTTTCTTGTACAATAAAACTGAAAAAACTTATTTTGCTTTCATCATAGAAGTGTTTCTTTTCAAGCTTGGCTTTTTTATAACGAAATTCCTTGCTTGCTTTCGTTTCTCTTATTTTGCATTGTTTGTTTTTTTATTTTTAAATACATAAAATGAATGATTCTCTTTGAGAGAGTCATGCTATTCACTTACTCAACCTTAATTACATTATAAATAATTATTTTATCATCGAATCACATTTATAGTAAATATGAAATTTTATATTAATCTTTCACGCAGTAACAGCTAAAATAATTGTTTCGTTATTAATCTTGTCTTCTTCCCCCGTTCTCGTATATTTTTCCGAGTAATGTTCCTATTTTATCAATATGTCGTAAATACACGTTTTCATAGTGGCTATCATATTAATTGAGCCAAAACCCTAATCAGTTTTGTTTCCATTAGAAAGTAAGTCGCGATTTAAAACAACGCTTATTTGAGTCTATAAAATATCATCTGTTCACTAGTTGCTAATGATCATTCTTTGAATCCTCAATAGTTTTTCATATATTATATAATAAAAATATACACATTACGCTCGTATGAAAAATAACAAGGAGAAATTAATATCTGAAATCATCACTTTAAAAGTAATTTCATTTTAGACCACACTAGTTAGCTCTTGAAGCGTTGTCTGATGTTGATATTTCTGCTGGTGGCCAGCAATCGATAATCTAACGACAACTTCTCGAGGATGCTTACGTCAAGCAGCTCCACAAGAAATACCATTTGTTGGATTATTATTTGTGCTCATACCACATGCTTTCAGTTCTGTAAACACCTCTGTGAAGAAACCGGGCTCTGCATTTATCCTCAGCATATTACCACTTAGTCGATTAACAATTAATAAACACCTAAAATTTTAATAATATTGTTACTAACTAGGAATTTTGTATTGTCAAAACCATATCTAAATAGATTTCTTTTAATAAGCCATTTTATGTCCATCTGAAAGCATATTCTACGTAAGACTTACCTATCCCAGAATTTTTCCTTAGAGTCCTCTACTAAAAATGGCTTTAGAGGGTAACTAATTTCATTACCCATATATGAATACGACAAATATAAACAGGTGAGCACAGCTGCTTGCAGCTCCGATTCCTTTGTTTCATCGCCATCAACTAGCTCCCGAACTAACATATAAACGAACACTACGTTGGCAGGATTTATAAACGCCACATCCTGAAAAGTGAAAAAAGAGTAATTAATTTTAATTATACCTTTTGAGTTGTAAAGCTATTTTTGGGTTAGGTGGAATACATTAAAAGTGCGCATTTATTTATAAATTCTGGGAAGTTAAAATATCATAAAATTTACGTAATATGCCAGTAAAACAAAAGAAAATTGAAGTGATTCAAAAACAAGTTCGAGGGAGTTGAAAATAAAATACCTTATTGTCCTGGTTCTCTAAGCTTTCATCTTCCGCACAGTGATGGGCATTATTTGAATAAATTTTCAATAAAATAACGATTTATTTAAATAATCGAATAAAAATTTATTCGAATAATTTTTAATTCGATTTTCAATTTATCTTAAGTTATTCGCAAATAATTATTCGTTATTTGATGAATTATTTACAAATAATTATTTGTTATTTGGTGCTTTTTATTCGAATTTCAAATAATTATTTGTTATTCGATTATTAAATAATTATTCGATAGTTCATGTCTCTTTATGAAATAATTATTTGTTGTTGGTGTCCATTAGTTCAATTTCAAAAAATTATTTCTTGGTACACGCATTTCATATCACAAGGTGTCTCGTACTTAGGAAATTAAAACTGCCTTGTTATGTTTCGATGTTTACAGTAAAGATTTTAGTAAATAATACCATAAAACAAATAAGTATTCCATAAAGAGACATCAACTATCGAATAATTACTTGATAAAAACAAACAAATAACAAATATTTATTTGCGAATAATCCTCCAAATAACAAATAATTTCTGTAATCAAATAAATTTTTATTCGATTTTTCAATTTATTTGAGCTTTTATCTTTATTCGAATAAAAAATGCACATATCTGCTTCCGCACAACGCGTTAGTTAGTTAGTTAGTGAAACAGGACGATAAGTGGTTTTATTTTCAACTCCATCGAACTTTTTAAATTTGTCCTTTTGGAAATCTCGTGGCAGGACAGTAATTAAGGATAAGGGAAATGGGTTAAGGCGTTGGTTGAGTGAAGGAGGTGTCGATGTACGCCTCGTTTGAAAGTTTCTGGTTCATAAGATGAGGGAAAACAGCAGATGGCATGCTGTTTCTCCTTCGTGTTGTTCTGCTTAAAAAATATTCCCGAAATTTGACGGTACGGCCAATTTTGAATCATCCTGAATGCAGGAAAATTCATAATTGTTTGTAACGGATGAGAAAATCTTCATATCGTCTGCGTACATTAAGATTTTGGAGTGCTTAATCAGAGGAATAATGTCGTCAATGGCAAGAATAAACAACAGCGGCCCCAGATGGCTACCCTGCGGTACGCCAGATGAAGCCCTAACGACTCTAGATAAAGTATTACGGAAAGATAATCGTAATACCATATCTTTTAAGTTAGAGCAGATCCAGTCGAGCAATAAAGGCAGAAAATCCAACTTTTCAAGTTTAAGCATAATCACAGAGTGAGTGAGTTTATCAAATGCCTTGTTAAAGGCTGTGTAGACGCAGCCAGTCTGGAGACCATGTAGGAAGGCAGAGATTATGTGTTATGTAAATTAAAGCAGGTTAGTAATGTTGATTAGATGAGACTAACTCCTTACCCTGCCCAACAAGCTGACAAATTCGAACAACTTGGGTATGCAGGAAAGCTTCGCGATTGGCCTATAATTTGTTATTTAGTTTTATGCCCCTTTTTATAAGCAGGAGTTATAAAGGAACCCTTCCATAACTTAGGAAATCTACCGGCCTGAAGATATTTGTTGAGCTGTTGAAGGGTAGCGGCGACAGTGGGATAACTGAATATTCAGTTGCCCCCGCTAAGGGAGACTGGGAGGGGCTGAAAAGAGACCCGCTTCTATGTGTACTGTTTCGGCACGGGCACGGGTTGTTCGGTGTCTTTTGGAAGATTTTCACCACTCCCGCTAAAAAAAACCATTGATGTGTGAGCGATTTGAAACTCTTGTACTGCGCCTTAGGATATGTCTACAAGATATCAGGCTAGCAATTTCCTTTGGAAAATGGCCGTTGAAATAGCGATAGAAGAGTGAAAGACAGCTGAGGAATCGCCAATAAGGATTGAGGAATCGCCAATAAGCTTAATAGGCTTATGTTGCACTTTGTATAACGCGGACAATGTGGTGTGTCCGGTCCCTGCCCAAATATAAGAATTATATTCGAGCCTAGGCCCAATGTGGGATTTGTAGATCAGCGCTAAGTCAGACGGGGTGAAGTATTTCTTACATTTCTGTAGAAAACCCAAGCATTTCATTGCATTTTTGGCTACAGAAAATACATGGTCGGTTTGCTCTGCCCCAAACGAGAATCGTAGAAATATCCTTGTTTAATGATCCAAACATGCGTTCTCGGTTGATTTCCGTAGAGTTCCCACGAGAATTCAGAATAAAAAGAGTACGCAAAATCAAGGGTGCTGTCGTCGGCGAAACTATGAATAGGATTACAAGTGAGAGAAAAACGATCATTGATGAAAAGAAGAAATAAGGTTGGTGAAAGAACTAAACCCTGAGGCACACCGGCATTTATTTCGTAGGGAGCAGATGGAACCGCGTCTATTATTACACGGATTAAACGGCCTGACAAAAAACTTTCTATCAATTTTAAAAGATGAAGATTCAGACCAAATGCTTGAAGTTTGGCTAAAAGGGCAGCATGCCAGACTCTATCAAAAGCTTTTGAAATATCAAGAGCGACGATTTCGGACTCACCAAAATTATGGAGACAATAATTCCAAGGCTCCGTTAGAGCTGTTGATAAGTTTTCGGTTGACCGGCCAGCACGGCTGACAATCGTTGACAAGATTTTTGTTTTCTAGATATTTCATCAACTAAGAGTTAATGAGTGATTCAAAAACCTTAGATAAAACCGAAGTAAGAGGGGTCCTTGAGTCGTCCTTGACTTCATACATTTCACATTCCCTTTCCTTTTTCTGGCCATCTGGGCATGCGCAATACATATTTTACTATTTTCGTTTTCATGGCCAACCTCTTGCACTTTACAATATTGTTTTAGGTATATTTAGTCAAAAATCTATTACATCATCTCTAAATTTATATATTAACCCACGAAAACCATTTCCAGGGAAAGCTTTGGACTCAAATACAATTTGTGAAGCTGTCAATAATTGGTGTATCGTTTCTCCTACCAAATTACATAGGTACATAGTTTGTGAGCTTATTTTGCCGTTGCCGGTAAAATTAGCTTCAAAACTGCATTTTGCTGTCAAATGCAAAAGACGCACAGCCTAATCTAGATACAAGTACGGAAAACATAACAGTTCGGCCATTTTACCGCCAACCGGGTCGTCATTATTTCATTTATTTTTGTACCACAGATTAACCAATCCTTGCACACATAGGTTCGTGTGGCTGCCTTAAAGGGCACACTTAGAACTCAATAGGCCCGTTGTGATTTGCACACATATAATACAGAAACTAAAAAAAATTCTGATGTTATTGACACATTCTAACCTCAATATTTCAACAAAACGAACACAAGAGAGAATCTTCCCGTTGAATCACATGCAAATTGTAATTGAGAAATTTTTTATCGTGAACATTTGTAGGTTCGCGTCAAGTAAATTCCCATTTGAGCCTTTAAAAATACTGCGAGAAATACTACGAAAAAGTAGAATTTCCCAACCTTTTCCCATTCTTTACTGTAGCAAGTGTCGATTTGTTTACACAACCAATGCTCAGCTGTTCATGTCAGCTTCCGGGCTTGGATCTAGAGTAGGTTGTGAAGGACGCTTTATATGACAGTTCACAAAAGTGTATGAAAATCACGTGATCGCAACAAACATTGTAAAAAACCCATAAAGTTGGGAAAACTGAGGACGTGGCCTTCAAAAATTTTTCTAGTTTGACAAAAAGAATTACAAGTAATGCATTATAGAAACATAAAAAATACGTGAACAGAGCTGTAATGTATCTCTTGCATGTATGTCATTTTACCTTGCACAAGTATCAAACTTTGTTGCTCATACTTCAACAATAATTAAAGGTTATGTGCAAGTGTTGATAAATTTTGAAGTGCTTTATGCGAGGGAAGAAGGTTCAATAATTTTTTATTAGAGCTCTTGACTTTTTATTTCTCACGAACACTCAAGAAGTTGTTTTGGTTTTTTTTATTTCTTTCATTTTACTTCCACCCCACACGACGAAGTTGTTACCCAAAAAGTTTTTGCACGGAACCCAAAAAAGCAAACCTGATAATGGTAAACACAGGTGTGTACCAAAGTCTAAAAGTTATTATTTAATTCAAAAATTGTTTGACAACTTAACTGCTACTTTTTGGCCATGAACTTAATAGTAATTTTGTAAAATTTTCGATAAAACAGAAGGGCACTTTTGAGTACGTCTTGCATGAGCAATAATGCAATGCCATGCAAAAGGTTAGGTGAAACTCTAGCCGTATATAAATAGGTACATATCCTTCACCTTAACTTAGCCAACTGCATAAAATTCCATAGATATATTGCTTCAGAATGCTAATGACAGTTGGGTGGTGATAAAGGACATGCATTTCTACAACTACTTTAGGTCTTTCAGTGAATTTACAAAATTTCTAAATCTAGAAGTGTTTGCTTTTGTGCTACAAGACTTAAGAACCGTTAACTATTTATAGATCCTTATAAATATTTAAAGGTACTTGTAGCACATAGAAGACTTTATACATTGCAAATTACCTGCCATCCTTGTAAGAGTAAGCTCCTGTCTACAGCTCTAAGCCACATTACTGCATCCCCGGCTTGAAAATCTCTGAGTTTTTTGCATCTATCATGTAAGAACATTCCCAGGCACTTGAGTAGTTCTGAGGTTGATGCCTGTAAATTTTAAAAATTATTAATTTCATCGGGAAACATCCTGCGAAATATATTTAAAATGGAAAATTTAAAATTGTTTCGTAAAGATTTAGGTCTTGATAGGAAAAGGTTTAGTATGTTGGTAGCATTGATGTCGTTTACTTGTCATAAAATATTGACACCAATATTTTATGTGTTTTTTTTTTATTTATTTTTTATTTTTTTTTTGTATACGATTTGGCCGAATCCTAGGGGACAACCCTTTGATGCGTTAGCATGGTTTTGGCCGGAAGGGAATTACGGTAAGGGAAGTGAGGAAACTTGTGTCTTGTTTTGCAGCCCAGAGACGGAGTGCATTATTTTAATTTCTAAATAAAAGCACACGGTCATCTGGTCTCGAACCCGGAACCCATGGCATGTTGGTCTTGCCGCTCAACGCATTGATCCAACTCCTTCTCCAAGTTAAGTTGAGTTAGACGAAGATGTGTGTTTTTGGCTCTCTTTTCCTATACAGTTATTTACCTATTTCTCACATACATTTTTCAAATTTTGAAACTTTTTGTATTAAGTGTTGTGCGACAACTTTTACATAAAGAAGAAACTCTTGGAACATTAGGTAGAATACCTCTGTGCACCGAGCCAGTTCCCTGTCTCAGTGGAATATAGTTCTCGAGGAGTCAATATTAGGGTTTAGCTTTAACACGTTACCGGAAATCATTTGGAGCTCCTGATAAATCGAACTAGGTTTTAGCTCTTCAAAACCGGTTCTTACGGTAGGCCGGGCAGTTGCAGACGAGGTGGAGTATGGTTTTCTCTTCTTCTTCATCATGGCAACTCCTACAAAAGACGTTTGAAGGTGCGCCGAGTCTATCTGCGTGTCTACCTATAAGACAGTAGCCCGTAATAACAGCCGCAGTATTGCTAATCAATTGGCATCCGAGTAAGATGAGCCCTCTTCACCGCTTAGGGTCAAGCTTTGGCCTTATCTGTCGGGTGATCAGACAGGTCTGTTCCTCCTGCCAACTAACATTTGCAATCCTGAGAGATGTCTGTGGATGCAAGTGGCCAGTGGCTTTCCAGGTGGTTAATGTCCGAATCAGTAATAGTAGTACCGATCTCGGCTCTACAGATACCCGGAATATCACTATGTCCAGGCACCCAGATGAGCCGTACTTTCAGATGCTCAGCTATGTCATTCAGAGCTGACCGACATGCTACAAACAACCGTTTTAGAGCTAGTATATACTTTCGTGAGGGATTTAATAGAGCCTGACTGTCTGTAAATATACATATGCTATCTGATAGAGCCACTCTAAAGTTCCTCCAAATCAATCTCCATCATGCTAAAGCTGCCACTGACGTGCTTAGCAGGAGATTCGTCCTGGAGGGACTAGATGTGGCTCTTATACAAGAACCTTGGATTCATGGAAGGCTGATAAAGGGACTTCCATCAAAACAGGGTAAGTTAGTCTATGATGGCGAGCACGGAGCTCCTCGTTCAAGCCAAAGACTAACTTTCTTCCTATTCCAGAGCTAATTACTAGGGATCTGGTCGCAGCCTTAGTGGATGTGCCGACGCACAGGGGAAAACAGGGGGTTGTTATCGCCTCTGCCTATTTCCCTGGAGACTCGGACCAAACACCACCTCCAAGGGAAGTTACGCAACTATTGTGCTACTGCCAAAAGCACGATAGGAAGTTGATC
Source organism: Leptarthrus brevirostris (assembly GCA_964036015.1). Taxonomy (NCBI): domain Eukaryota; kingdom Metazoa; phylum Arthropoda; class Insecta; order Diptera; family Asilidae; genus Leptarthrus; species Leptarthrus brevirostris. The sequence goes on from OZ038375.1 coordinate 9,797,654, forward strand.
ATTGGATGTGATGCGAATGTCCACCACACTATCTGCGGAAGTACCGGGATAAACAGCCGAGGTGAGTACCTTCTAGACTATTTCATTAAAAACAATATTGAAATATTAAATAAAGCCAATAAAGCAACCTTCACTAACATTGTTCGCCAAGAAGTTCTGGATCTTACTATAGCCAGTACATGGAGGCCCCTCATGTGCAGCTGGAAGAGGTCAGGTTTCCCAAGCTAACCAACTGGGACATCTATCGGGAGCACATCAGGACGAACATACAAGAACTCGATGACGCTCCGCTAGAATCCCAGGAGGACCTTGAAAGGGCCTCAAAACAGCTACAAGACCTGATCGTACAAAGCTACGAAAATAGTAATCCTGTCAGGTGCAGAGAGGCAGCTAGAGATGTGCCTTGGTGGAACAGGACACTAAGCAAACTAAGAGCTAAATCAAGAAAACTCTTCAATAAAGCCAAGCGCTCAGGAGCCTGGGACGATTACAAGCAGGCCCTGACTGAGTACAACAAAGAATTAAGGAGGTCCAAGAGGAAAACCTGGAGGAAGTTCTGTGAGGAGATTGACAATCTGCCTGCAACAGCACGCCTCCAAAGAGTACTCTTAAAAGATCACTCCAACGGCATAGGCTCCAGAGGACTGATGGATCTTACACCACTGACTATGAAATACGGGCTACCGGCGAGTTCCAGGGATTTCCATAAGTAACTAAATCACAAACAATAATATTTCTGGTCACTCGTACATTTAAAAGCAATCGCATTAAAGGCAAGTTATTTTAATTAAATAATTACGATGAAAGATTTTTGGTTGCATTTCTATTTTGACGTTTAACCCCATCCAGTGTAGTAGTCAATTGAAGAGAAATCCTAAGTAGCGATGTTGTGAATGTAAAATTATAAAATTTTTTTGGAGAAGAATTAAATAAACAACTAAATTTAATATGATTTGTAAAAGTGTGTTGTTTTAGATTCCCAAAGAATTTAATTAATTTTAAATTAAAACATGGTGTTACGTGAACAATCGCTTGAGCCCCCGAACTTTTTTTTACAAATTTTTACGCCTACATTGATCATTTTCTTTGTAGAAGTGTAGCTTAGTCGGTGTATGTGACATACTTCACTTGTTGTAGCCATTGCTTAGTTATTAGTACTTTGGTAGAGATGCACTGACTCCCCCATTCAGGTGGACCTTCCTTCCAGGCCCGTAGAGACAAAATTCGGGCCCCCGCGAAAGGAATTTCGGGCCCGGAACTAAGCGTTTACGGGCCCATATACAATCGAATGAGTGACTTTAAATTTAAAATCTGCCTAGTACATTACACTTTTTCGATCGTGGAACATTTTTTTAATATATATAATTAAAATGGAAAATTTTTTCTGTTGTTGACTTTGATGACGGAGCCCCTTTCAAAAGCCCGGGCCCGGTAGTTTACCCCCCCCCCCCCCCCCCCCTTGGCGGCCCTGCTTCCTTCCACTCTGATCAGATGGGAAAGGAGGAATCAAATTACGTTTCAAAGAAAGGTTTGGGCGTGGTATAGTCGATGTTCCTGGCAGTTCTCCCGTCCAGAATTTTGGAGTGACCGAAGTCAGTTCGCTTCCAGGTCTGCATTGAGTTAAGCCTAATGGCAACTGAGGATGCGATTTGCTTACCGAAGAGATCTAACGGTATAAGATGGAGAATAGTGTTCAGGGCTTTAGAAGGTGTGGTTCTAAAGGCACCTTATCCAATGCTTTGTGGTGGGTTGATATATCAAGTGCCGGCCACCAGACGATCACTCCATAAGTAAGTATAGGACGTATGAAACTTGTGTAGAGCCAATACACAATGCGTGGCTCCATACCCAATCTTTTGCCTATTGCCTTTTTACACGAGTACAGTGTCACTGTAGCCTTCCGTATTCTTTCATGAATGATAGGCTTCCAGGTAAGTTTTCTAGTTTTCTATAGGAGCAGACCTAGATATTTAACCTGATTACACAGTTTTAGCCTGACCCCGTTATGTATAGGGCAATTCATATGAGGTGTGTTATGTCTCCGAGAGAAGAGTATAGACTAGTTAATACTATTAACTCTGTCTTGTCCGGGTTTATGCCCAGACCGCACCTGTCACTCCATGATAATATCCTGAAACACTTCTGCCAATGTGTTTGGGTGCTTTCCTGAACAAATCAGGGCAATATCATCGGCGTAGGCGATAATTTTGTGACCAGGTCTATGAGTAACTCATCCGGTGTTAGGTTCCACTTTCATATTTACCTTATGTAATGTTTATTTAAATTTTGTGCTTATTGAATAATGTTTTTTCATTCTTAAGTATGGAAACTTACAATTTATTCAACTACTACTAACGCACTACTTGTATATCGGCGGGCATGTTGAATCACCCTTTAAATTAAGCTGGAGGGCAGTAATAAAATATTTAAAAAAATGTTCTTCTATGAAATGTAGTGAAAAGATCACTCTATTGAATGGCTTAACCATTTCAGCGATATGTAACTTTATCTGTGGGTTACAGCCTAAATACTGAAAATTCAAAAATTCAACTTGCCGGTCCTACGATTCTTCCGCCACAAATATGTATGATTCAGAAGGTGTGGCTGGGAAAAATTTTCTAAAAAAATTTTGACTTTCTAAGCTGTCCCGAAGAAATGTATCTGTTCATAAACGCAGGATTTGCGCTGCAGCAGCATGATTCAGCAATTGATTGGATTCAGCTGAATTGCAGCTGCACAAATCTGCTTTTCCGAATAGGCCGCATTTTTTAATGCTTTAGTGCTCGTTCACGAGTGCGATTCCTCTTGATTTGGTGCGATTGTTTTGCGATTATTGAGCATAGCATAGGTTTATTTCTACGAGTAAGAAACTAAATGGAGTGGCCCTAACATGAAAATCCGTGTACGTGAGTGTGCCGATTTCTACGATTTTTTTTGCTCTCATCATTCTTCTCCTGCTGTCACTTTGTTTGACGTTTTTCCACTGAGATATATAATACTGGAGTGACTGGTGCTATGAAATTTCTTCAACAAAATGGTATCACTTTTCGCTAGTTGTCCCTTTCTGGGTAAGCATCTTTTTTTTCAACATGGTTTTCTTAATTGCGAATGTCATGTCGCCTATTAAATGCTGGCGTTAGAAATAGATGACAATATTCACAATCATCTTACATCTCATTCTGGGTAAGCATTATCCAGACTAAAACAACCTTTTATTTATAATTTCTATTCCAGTAATTCCAATGATTTTTACATTTTCCTTACAACAAATTAAATATGTCTCTTCGTATATATTTGGTTATTATATTCTACTCTGAATGGCAGCAAATTCACAGTAAACGTTGGAGATTAAAAATTGTTTTCCTCCCTGTTTTGTACCCATATGAGATAGCTTATAAGTCAGTCCAGTTTAATACATGTCAGTGCGTTTTTCCTTAACCGAGTGTCGTAGGTGAAAAAGTACTGATTTTATCGTCCTGTAAAGTTGAAAGAAGAATTAAACTGATTGCAAAGGTCAAAAATATAAAACTATTACGTGTTGTGTCAAAAATATTTGAGAAAAGTTCAAGTTTTAAACAATTAGTGACAATGAAGTGTGTAATGCAATATTGCAAAATTTCAAGTTATTTAAAACACCCCGGGATTTCATTTCACAGGTAAACTAGGGAAAATAACTTTCTTTTGTTATAAGAATATATCAGGCGGTGTTAAACACACTATTAACTTGAAAAATACCCACTTTTTGCGTTAAGGTAGACTTTGTTTACCTTTGGATCAGCAGCCATATTTTCTTGAGTTACCACTACCAAAGGCGGTGGTGTAATTAAATTTTGCAAGGAGTTAATAGATGAAAACTTTATTATTGTTTACTGATTTGCAAATTAATTAGTTAAATTTCTTGTTTTAACAATATATTAATGTGGAGAAAAACCGTAATAAAAATTACAAAATTACCCCAAAGCACCCCCATATAAAGATCTTTTCTTCAGCCTGTCCTGTGTTGTTTTTCTTGTGTGCGTGTCAACTTACACATTTTAGAATTGGCTGCGGAAATCTTTGCTGTTGGGCCACTCCATTTACTTACTTACTCGTAGGTTTATTTACATTCTTTCTTCGGAAAGTGCCGGTTATACAATATACATCCATAGAAGTAAAAATGGCTGGAATATTTAGATTTTGATATTTTAAGCAAACCCAAATATATATAACAAATTTTCATTCGTCAACCTTGTGAACGGGCATTCGATGAAAATTCGTCACAGACTGAAACAAAAGTATTCAAAATGTGAGATGACACGAAACAATCGCACGGAGTCGTATCGCGCATGTGAACAAGTCCTGAGTTTACCTTGCCTATGCTCTTCGTATGATGTCTGTAGTATCAAAAATAACGTGCTAGTTTTCCATTCCGAGAAGCTTTCGGTTCGGATCCAGCCCAGTCTGGGGGATCGTGGGAGAACACCCATTTCATGGTAATTTAGAGGTGAAAAGGGTAAAAGGAAAATGAGCTCATTTCGTTTGAAAAATTCTGTTATTTTTACCATTGCAATTTGATATCTAAAAGAACATAAAATATAAAAATCACCCTCTACACTTGGAACTTTTTGCAAGTTTAAATACATCGAATACATTTTATATAATTGCCCACCAGAGAGTATTCTTGGCATTTTATTTTAGATAAACACCAGCGATGCTTTGGGTGCAAAAAATAATCGCTTCACGCAAAAATCGCATCACGCTGTCATAGAATAAATACAAATAGTAGACCAGATTCGAACAAAACTGCAAAAATTTCCCGGCGCTTAATTTCATTTTTCATTTAAATGGTAATGTCGCTGAGAGGTAATTACCCAAATGGGAAATCTCTCAGTCAGTCTTGTATGTAGTTGTAAATGTCATTTAGACCGAGTAAAAAGTGAAAAGAGGTGAATGTTTTTATTCAATTATTAAGGCCAAGTGATAAGGATCACAGTGAACCTTTCCCATTCAGATATAAACTTAGATATTTCGTAGTCTCGCGAAAGAAAAAAACACTTAATGAAAGGATAGAAAAAGATTGACGGACTAATTTCATCCGAATTAATGAACGAAAAGGGAAATTTCTCTTCTGAGAGTTGCAGAATTGATCCTCTCTCACTGATTTTTGACAGTTTAACTGTTTGATAGTGTTTACTGCTAGAACATTGCCCGACTATTTCGTTGACATTTGTCTAGGGAAATTTAGGGAGCTGTTCTTATATTTAGTTCTTATTCTAAGACGGTTTAACTTTTAGTCATTGCTCAGTATTTACGCATCCACAGAGACCTGTATTTCAGATAGTTTCAAATCCTAATTACTAGAATCAAGTTCGCTGTGTAACACTTTCTCTATAATAAAATCAGTGTTAAAGGGGAGTGTTTTTGTACACATGCATTATAATATGGGAAAAACGGGTTCGAAATGGAAATTATTAAGGTAAATATGGGAAATCTTGATTCGAGAAAGCCCAAACACTTCTAGCCATCGACACTTTTCTTAAGAAATTAATTATTTAATAAATTCTTGACAGCATACATGAGTACATCAGTGTGAAAAGAGTAGAAAGCATGTTGTAAGCACTTGACATTTATGTAAGGACAACTTTGCTGCCTTTTAAGGGTACAAAATTTGCTTGCGGAAATAACCGCAAGAATCTTATATTTACATGAGTGCTTGGAAAACAAATAAAAAGGCAAGCAAGAAGTTTTCATGTTCCAAGAAAATGTTTCGCATACAAGTAATTATGGTACGATTGAGAATACACACATCCTGAAGTCGTAAGAGCTTTCCTTTTGACTCAAGTTAGAAGAAATGTGTTCTTGTACGAGTTTTGTTCTCTTAAATATTTTATAGCGGCTTATGCGATATTTATGGCAGTTATTACGTCGCTTTTGAAAATATATTTTCCTCATGGAGTTTTGTTCCTTAAGTATTCCATAAGGGTTCTTACATTGGGATAAATTATGATCCTGGAGAGCATCTTAAAAGGTTCATAATTTCTGGACGATTAAAAGTATTATTATAGTATTCCTGAGCATTGCTTTCAATTTGAAATAAATACAAACGTAAATCTGAAAGCATATTACATATGAAATAAGGTATTATCAATCTCATAAATAATCAGACATTTAGACAATAAATTGTAAAAATTCGGAACTAACTTAATTCGAAAGGAAATTAGGACGAGTTTCCCGGTGTGTATCTTGATAGGCAACATCCCTTGTAACACCACTGCTGGAGTATGCTAGTCTAGTTTGGTCTCCATTTTACGGATCTCACATTAAACGTATTGAATTCATACAGCGTAGATTTGTGAGATCGGCCCTTCGTGCTCTGCCCTGGAGTGACCCTCTTATTCTGTCTCCATATGATGAGCGGTTGGGACTGCTACAACTTGCTACTCTCGAGAAGCGTCGCTGGGTTCCACACCAGCTTCTGCAGAGAAAGATTGACAGGGCGGAACTTTTTTCCAAAATATTACCTAGAGAACTGGCCTGTTCCCTTCGAAACCATTCAAGCTTACAGATAGCTTTCTCGCGTACTAGTTACAGTATGTTCGAGCCAGTTAACCGCATGTGTAGGATTGCTAATGATGTTGGTGATGTTTTCGGCACTAACGTGGACAAGTTAAATTAAGGAGGAGCCTCTAGAACTTATAACCATCCTGTTGTACTCACTCGTTTTTGTATAGCTTTTGTGGGGTTTTTGTATGTTGGTTTATGTATGTTTTGTATTAGTTTGGTTTAAGCGTCTCTGTTGCCTGTGCACCCCTGATTATTGTGTTTGGGTGTGTTTTAGCTTTTGGTTTACTAATGTTTTTTTAGCATGTTGGGAGCCTCATTCACCTCAGTACTTTGCTATATTCTGGTGGGTAGGTCAATTGATTCCTGGCTTCTGCCTTTGAAGTGCGCCTTCTGAGTTAAAAGGGTTAAAAATATATTTTGCAGGACCGATACTATTTTGTCTATTCCTTTTTTTTTCATAGTTCAATAAGGAAGCCTATTTGATTTTCTATTAAAAGACAATGGTATTTCCTATAAGCCAGTCTTCCTCTGTAGGAAGATATTGTTGGACAGACTTATTTTCTTTCGCACTGGGTTTGCTGCATCCTTTAAAGTAGGTTTCCAGCTATGTCTTGTAATCGTTTGATCTTCTATGATGTAGTAACGATTTGCCAGTTACAAACCCGAGTTGCAAAGATTTTTATTTCGCAAGAATCTTGTGAATTCTTGCTGATTTGCTTATTCTTAGGTTGCATAGAAAATTTTCCAGGCCAGTAATTTTGCAAATTTTTGTTTCTTTTTTTTAGTGCTTCCGAAGTGACATGTGTGCTCTTCCCACTCCGAGTCAGTGCCCAAATTCTTTGCTCAATTGAATTTCTGCCGTACTTTTTTCCTGAGTTTTGCCATTAAATTTCTTTTAAAAAGCGTTAATTGGGCATGATTCTTCGAAGCTTTTCCTTGGAATATCCTCTAGCATTTCAACCGCAGTATTTACATCATTAGTGCCCCCAGAGGTGGGTCCCACTCATCCAGTTCCGAATCCGTTACTAACTACACATTCCCACGAAACCCATCCGATATTTCTGGATTCAGATGTTAGAACTTGATTCGTCACTTTCCATTGTATTAGAAAATGATTTAGGATGAGAGAACACAGCGTGATGTCTATAACTTCTTGTCGAATGGAGTTGACAAAAGTTGGTTCATCACCTAGTCGTGAGGTAATTTACGAGGTTAACTCCTCGTTAATTTGTATCGGAACTACCGCACAAAAATGATGAGCGTTCGCATCACAGCTTATTATTAGGATTATTTTCTGCGCTATATTTACCACAGTTGCAAGCATATGCTAGTATAATTCCAAGTACAATTCTAGGCTTGTAAATTAAGGAATCTTATTAATTGGTTGCTGGATGATGGACGGAAGGGTTGAAGCCTTCTAGAATACATCGCTCCTCATCTGGAAATTCTGAAGTGTTAGGTACATCTCCAAGCGGTATCTACCGGGCAATGCATCCTAGTATGTAGCCAAGTAACTACTCTTAAAAAATCTCCCAAATCCACGAGAGAGTTTGCATTTCTCTTTCTTACTGCGGAACCCAGGGGTAATTGGGTTCGCGAATGGTGTTTCCTGAGGCGCTTCTGTAGGAGTGGAAGTGGAGGGTAAATTACCTTCCGACGGTTCTGCGGCGGCTATCTGAGCTGGACTTCCTAGTATTCCTGTAAGAAGGTGCCATTTGCAAAACAATGACCAGCACTTCCTCAGATGCGGCGGTGGCAGAGATTTTTTTTAGTGAATAAGAATCGTACACTACCCCAGGACACAGCCTGTCCGGTGTCTTTTCGAAGATTTTCACCTTTTACCGGTTAAAAAAAGGATCATAATTAGCCAACTTGAAACCCCAAATTAAATGTAATCAGGAAATTGTGGGAAATTTTTATAAGGCGATCAATGTAAAGTTAATGTTATAAAAATTATTAATTAGTTAATGTTAAAAAAATGTTTCAAAAACAAAAACGCCAAATTGGTCTTGATTGTTGTTTCTACTTTCTAGTACTATCTGTTATTAATTTTGAATATTTCGTAGACCCTCCGTTGTTCTTAAGAACTTCAATAATCTTGGCAGAAGTGCTCTCGTAAAGCCTTTCCATGTACCCCGAAGGGATCTGACGCCAAGAATACGGAATTACATTTTGCAACTTAGTCACCGTGTTGTACTATTTGCTATTACTATAAAATTTGGGGAAAAGGTAAATTTTCAATAACGTTCAAGTCGGGGGACTTCGCTGGCCAAGGTAAAACATAAACATTATTAGCCTCAAACCATTCTTTCACGCACTTTGCTGTGTGGATTAAGGCATTATCGTGTTGAAAATTCTAAACAATTCTTTCTAAAGCCTCATTAATTTAGATTTTTTGTTAAGATAAAAGTTCAATGTATGTTATTTTGTTTATTTATTTAAGCTTAATACAAGCTATTACATAATAATACTACAATTACAAGCTACAACATAATACTAATACTACAAGCTATAATAAATGATGACATAATAAATAAATAGTAACAGCTACAATATGAGCTCTAATTAAAGTAGATACGGGCTGGAAGGAAAAGAATTAAGGAAGGCGATCAAGATGGGCAGGATCAAGACATAAGGCTTTGTGAAGGGGTGATTTACTCAGATGGAAGTCAAAGGAGGATAGTTCGTTGACTTTTCGTAGCATCCTGGTAAAGATTGCATAATTGAATGGCAGTCTATGGCACCAATTAATAGCTGATGAATGAAGAAAATCTCGGAAACATCACGACGTTTACTTAAAGGTTGTAAGTCTATCAGTTTCAGAAGGTTTTCATAAGGTGGAAGGTTGAATCTGTCTAACCACGGAAGATCACGTAGAGCAAAGCGAATAATCCTACGCTGGACGGATTCAATCCTGTTGTTTGTGTAGGTGACCATACCTGGCTGGCATATTCAAGGAGAGGTCTAACGAAGGAGATATTGAGAGATTTAGAAACATACGGATTGGAGAACTCTCTGGACCAGCGCTTCACAAACCCTAGCGCGGAGTTAGCTCTGTTAATTATGCTGTCAATGTGGGATCGGAAATTGAGTTCACTATCACAGATTATTCCTATGTCACACAAAGAGGTTACCATAGGGACTGGTACGTCGGTTAGCATGTAGACTCTCGGGGTGGTGGTAAGACGCTTGTGGGAATAAGAGATGGACTGGCATTTGGAGACATTGAGTTCAAGAAAGTTTTTTATGCACCATGTGGTGAAGGAATCGAGATCTTTTTGCAGGAGAAGAGAGTCGGTTGTGGAGGAGATATGTTTAATTATTTTCATGTCATCAACATAAATGGACAGCTGTGAGTGATTGATGACACATTCAATATCAGTTATTGTAAGGATGAAAATTAATGGACCGAGGTGGCTACCCTGGGGGACACCGGAACGAGCGACAATTGGGTTAGAAATGGATGAGCTGAAAAGAACATTGTACCGACGGTTGTTGAGGTAGGATTGAATCCAGGAGATGAATCGGGAGGGGAAGCCTAGGCGATCAAGTTTGAACAAGATAACATTATGGGAGATCTTGTCGAAGGCTTTACTAAAATCGGTGGCGATAACATCAACATCTTTACCGTTTTCCACGGCACATAGTGTTTTGGAGACGAAGTCAGTAAGGTTGGTGGTTGTAGATCTTCCTTTGAGGAAGCCATGCTGGGAGAGGGAGAAGATAGACTTACAGTGGAAGAACATGAAATCATAGACCAATTTTTCGAATAGTTTAGGTATGGATGATAATTTAGCACAGACCCATCTGTAGTTGGACACATCGTTCTTGCAACCTTTTTTGAAGATGGGAATAATAAACGAGTTTTTCCATAAATGAGGGAAAACCCCTTGAGTGACCGAGAGGCGGAAAAGCAAAGTAAGGGGTTGAATTAGATGCATGGCACACTTTTTCAGAACGATGGCCGGAATGCCGTCAGAACCTGGGTTGAGGTCGTCCTCAGCGATTAGTTCGGGATCAGGGTCGAAAGACGTAAACGACGTTTTAGTGCATTTGTCCAAGAATGAAAAGTAGTTAAGGTCAGGTTGTAGGGAATGTCGCTGAAAGATTTACTGAAGAAGTGTGCAAAGAGGTTGGCGATAACCTTAGGATCAGACGAAGAGGTATTCTCAAGTTTTAGGGTAGAGGGGAATTTATAAAGTTATAAAAACGCTTGGGGTCGGATATGAGGCTAGTTTCCATCCGTTGGAGGTACTCATAGTAGAGGATATCACAACGTTCAGAAAAAGAGGGGAATTTGAGAATAATTTTTCTATCTTTTAGTACTCCGCTGTGGTGTATTTCGCGATGTCCAGTTGCTCTACTAAGGTTAACACTTAACACCAGTTGCCCGAATGTGAGAAGGGGAGAGACTGGAATTGGAAGCGGCTCGTAAAATTATCTTTTCTCTCTTTCTGTGATCTTTATTTATTTCCAGTTTTTGGACTTTTCCAGTTGAATTTTCCTTCTTTCTACAATTTCTCAATAATTTTGTTTTCGTCTTATTAAGAAATTGTCCTCTCGCCATTTTTATTATTTCCTTGAACAAATAGCTTTTAGATACCACCAGAAACTGTCTTCAAATGACGATCAGGCTATAGTATGAGACGGAGAATTTTTGACGATCGTTCAAATTCCTGGTACTTAATTAAGGGAGGCAATACCGTGGGGTATGCAATTAAAAGGTTGCATTGAAGGTTTTAATCGTTATTGTCAAAGCAAATCTTATCTTAGTTCTTTAGTTAAGATTAAATATAAGAAGAAAAAAACGCTATTTTCTGTGGTGAGTTTATATTATGAGATTCACTGTGTGACAAGACTGTCATTTTATATTTACGTTTCCTGCGCAAGATTCCATTTACTGAAGTAAAACTAATCAAATATTCTGCTTTTATTGAAATTGAAATCTCTGAAACTTTGAGTAATTATGTAGCAATTTTTCAAACAACCTTGACTACTTTGCTTATACACCTGGCTGATTTTCCGTTTGACATTTTTCTTATTTTATCACGTAAATGGATTTGTTCCTTTACTCTTGGGAGCGAAAAAGTTGTACTTTTCTATCACATTATACATGACATGCTAAAATCGTTATCATTGCGTGCTATTCAAGAAGACGAGTACGGTTGTTTTCATTTAATTAAGCGCTTATTTACTAAAAGACATACCTACTACTTCTAAACGTCTTACGTTTGACGGTAGATGATGCCGTTGTTCTTTTGGAAAACTTGAGGTATCGTAATGAATCTTATTTTGTGTTAAAGGTCCTTGAAGAGCGAAACAAAAAATCGTAGATTTAGTAAAAAGACTTCAGGAGGATGGATAAAATATCTTTAATTTTAAATATCCCTAAAATAGGTGAGTGATTTTCGCTGAACGTCTTTTCGAGTCATGTAGACCAAATGTCCGAAGTCCTGAGTAGGAAGGTTGGGCAGTAGGGTTAAAATAAGTCCTTCTAACGAAACTTATGAGATTGGACTCCAGAAGACAAGATGACATTTATCTGAAAGAGCACCAAATAGAACACGCGGATAAATTTTGTCATCGTGGAGCTCTAGTAACAGCAGCTGACGTATTTAAAGCTAAGTTAAGCTGTTGCTGAGGTAAGACGGAGTTTTTCTCTGTCAAGGAATTGGGCGACCGCGAAACGCGTGGAGATGATCCGTACAAAAATATCGTACTAAGGTCCAAAAGTCTTTAAAGTCGTTTAAGACCGAACTGGTATATAGTATAATTGGTATAGTAGACACCCTTTGACCCACAAGGGGTTAAAGGAACCATGCCAAAAGTAAAATTGCTTCAATATAAAATTAATTAAAATAAACACCCGCCAAATCTGGAACGGATGGAGGCAAACTTCAAAACTAATTTCTCGATAAAAGGTGAGTTGAAAATGAGGGCTCAAAATGCGAGCGTGGTTATGGTTTCGGGGTATCGTGCGAGGATTAAAACTTGAAGATATGGGGCGGGATAAACAACACCAAAAGCGAAATTGCTCTCCTGGGAGCTAAGAAATGGATTTTCGTCCACCCATTTTGACAGCTGGAAAATATTTCTCAGTACAAATTCTCTACAGCATTGTCACACTATTTCTTTCACAATCGAACAGGAAAATTTCTATGCTTAAGCCATAGAATAGATACTAACTAGAAGAACAGCTCACTAAATTTCCCTGGTCAAACGTGAACGAAATAGTCTGGCAATGCTCCAGCAATTTTGTATATGTAATACTATCGGTCAAAAATCAGTGAGAGAGAATCAATTTTGTAACTCTCAGAAGTGAAATTTCCCTTTTCGTCGATTAATTCGCCTAAGCGGACGTATGTGTTAGTTAAGTTTTTGACAGTTCTAAAAATTCGTTACCTTCAGATGAAATTAGCCTTAGTAAATCTTTTTCTATTCTTTTATTAAGTATTTTTTTTCGCGAGACTACGAAATATCTTAGTTTATATCTGAATGGTACAGGTTCACTGTGATCCTTGTCACTAGGGCTTAATAATTGAATGCAAACATTCACCTGAAATTGGATGCATAACCATACTTTTTACTTGGGTGTAATGACATTTACAACTACATACAGGATGACTGAGAGATTTCCCAGTTGGGTAATTTCCTCTCAACGACATTACCATTTAAATGAAAAATGGAATTAAATGCCGGTTTTGCAGTTTTGTTCGAAGCTGGTCTACTATTTGTATTTGTACTATGAGAGTATTTACTAATTGACGTTAGCGGTGAATAAATAATATTAACGTCGCTGAAGAACATTAATTTCGATGTTAACACATTTTGCTCTAGTCACGTACTTGTAACAGCATACATATTTGAGTAGTTATGCACACGTACTCCGTGAGCCTTTATAAATTCCTTAACAAATCATAAACACGTTCAGTAAACCCAATTGGAGCTTTTCCAAATAAGTAATTAAAATAAATTAAATTGATGCTTCTTTTCACATCGTATAGCCCAGCAACTACCTCGCAACAGGTAAACGCAGCAATGCATAATTGAACTGAAACTAACACAGTAGGTGAAATGAACTTTTAGGGGCTCCACTGCATTAAACCAATTTTATAACTTGACATGGCGTTGTTCGAATGATAAGAGTCTCGTAACCTTACAGATACGAAAAGTTTGTCTACAGCCGTCTATTAATTATAATTAAATAGTGATTACTTCAAAAAAGTTTAGTTACACCTTGTTAATAAAGGTAACTGAAATATTTCTATTTTCAGCTAAAATGTGTTCGATGGCAGTGCACGGAATTAAGTAGGACACTTACAAATGCATAGACGTAGAGAATGTTCTATGGGATTATATCATTTGTTCACGTTTACCTCAAACGGTTCTCATGAGCTTTTTTTTAAAATACATAATTAAAGTAAGAAAGAAAAACGTGAAAACTATTCTTGGAAATTGCTATTCAAAATCACTAGTTTTACAGCAAGCCATAATAAATCGAATTAGGAGTTTTCTTGATTCAAAGGTAAATTAACTAAATTAACCTCTGCCTTAGCAAAAGTTACATTAAATAAGTAAGTAAATTTGTCCAATGAAAACTCGTAGTACCGTGGAATACTATTTTTAATCTCTAGCTAGGATTGGAATGGAAAGACGTATTCCATTGAATTAATTACAAACAAACAACAACACCCTTAAGAACCTTGATCTGTTCGATCTTCATACAAATTAAAAAATAAAATTATTTGGAGTTTTTGAAACCGTGAGAGGGAAGTGAAATGTGTTTAGACCATATTTGTAAAATGTTTTGCAAAGCTGCGGGGAAAGGCAAAGATACCAAAAAATCAGGATGTCAAGCCCTTAAGCATCTTGCAATAGATATCTCATACTGCCGCCGGAAATATTAATCATAGAAAGAAGTAATTTTTTATGATAATTCAAAGCTCAGGGAATGCCCTATGAGGGAATATCAAAGCCTTAGAAGGAAAGGAATTAAGGGTAAGGGAAATGGTTTAAGGGCGATTTCTTGTGTGATGGCCTGTTTTTGATACCTAACTTTGTGATAAGATGGGTACTATTATGACACTTTCTGCGTCTTTTTATTCGGGACATAAAGTACGGAAAAATATTTTTTTTTGTAAAAAAAAACATTGGGGCGCCGCAGGGCGCTGAATTTGGCCCCTTCAAAAAAGAAACGCGGCTCCACGGTGTGCACAGTTCCAGCTCTTCCAGTGATTTGAACTCAATGTAAGTTTCTTAAAGTAGAGGCTTGCGGTTATCGTTTTGACCAGATACAAGCCGAAACTTCTAAAACTGTAGAAATGGCGCGAAATTCAACATAGATCTTCAAATTTTCCTTAAGGGACTGTAACTTTGCTTTTAATATCGCGAAAAATCTAAATGTAGTCGGGACGAGAATCACATGTCTGACGAACATTTTAAGACCCGACTTGCTGGAATCGAACAATTTTTAGACACCGAAGTATTGGGTTGTCGAAGACCTGTGGAGTTGCTAACGACCATGGCAGATTCCTCTACCATGTGTTTTCTACGGGTCCTAGGGGTGTTGCTGTTAGGCGTCGCTCGGTGCCTTTGGTCCGGCCATCATCCTGCTCTTCACCTTGTGCTATTTTTTGATCCTGTTGTTTTATAGATTTCATCTTATAAAGATCTTTGTTTTAATTTAAAAAAAGCCGATTTGTCTATGATTGTATTTGGAGTAGTGCTTGCTTTGCTTACTGTGTTTTCCAACCGGTTCTATTTACGAGAACAAACGCGTTTAAAGTATTGAAATTGCTTTGGCGTGCACCGACCGGCCGTCGTGAAATTGCATATACAACTCATTTTCTATAGCAGATATGAAAAAAAAGGCGCCAGAATATTGAAAAATGCAAAGTGAAAAAAATCGATTTTTTAAGCCAACACAATAGAAATCCCCCTTAAGAGATTTTTTTTACGATCTGGCCAAAGCCTAGGGGACAACCCTTAGTTGCGTAAGCATGGCTTTGGCCGGAAAAGAAGGTAAATGAGGAAACGTGAAAGCCTTATTTTTGCATTACTGCGAGCTAGACATCAACACAGAGGTTAATTTGATTTTTAATTCCTGTTTTTAGGGGGCCGAACCTCAAACCCGGTAATCATGGCTTGGTGTTCGTGCTGCTCAACCAATTGATCCAACTCTGTCTTGAGTGAAGGAGGTGGCGATGTACGTCTCCTTTGAAAGTGGCTGGCTTATTAAATGAGGGAAAAAGAGAAGATAGTAAATTTTCAAGTTCAGTTTAACAATAGTTTCGGAGGTCTTAAAAGCCAAAGTGAATATAATTCATAGATCACTCAACAAACTCAGAAATGATAATTAACACTGAAATAGATTTTTTTGAATCAATGTAAAAGTTAATCAAAGTTTGAATATGGAAATTATGAATGATACAGTATTAAGTGTCACTGAGGGGCAGATCTGACCTTAGAATAGCTACTGGGGTAATCACAGGCCATTGCCCTATTGGCTTACACGCGAAGAGACTGTGTATCTTCTCAAACGACTTCTGCAGAAGCTGCATGGACGGGGAAGAGGAGGAAACTATTCTCCACTAACTCTGCCGGTGCCCTGCATTGGCACGCAGGCGAAAGTCCTTGTTGGGTAACTATTTCTTTGATAGTCTCTGCGATCTGGCGGCGATTGACGTTGCAGATCTTTGGCGTTTCATCGACAGCTCCGGATGGTTCCAATGAAGAGGTGGAGGGAATTCTTGGATTCCCGTGACATCACAATGGGCCTTTTGAAGTCTAAGTGTGTCCTTTAAGGCAACCACACGAACCTAACCTAACCTAAGTGTCGCTATTCTCTCCTCAGAGGGGAATCGCGGTTTACATTAGAAATGATGTACCATTCTCCCATCTTCCTCAATTATCTTCCACTAATCCAGAATTTAATTATGTCTGGATTAGATTTAAACTCTATCGGCACTTCATTCACTTCTGCTTGCTTTTTATACCGCAGCCTGAATATGTCTGACACTGACACTGACACTATGTGTTCCTTTGATAAGCTGTCTTCCGATATCGATAAGATTTTCGAAATATCCGACTCTTCTGGTATTCTTCTACCACAATCTCGTCGAGTTACTTTGGGGCACAACGCGCATCTTTTGGATCTATTTATAACATCGCATCCAGATAAGTACTTGGTTTCGGTAACTGCTCCCTTGGGTAATTCGGACCATTGTCTTATATCTGCTCAATTCTCCACCTTCTCTCTGACAACCACTAACCTAAATTCCACCAAAAGATTAGTGTGGCATTATAAAAATGCTGATTGTGCGAGACTTAATAAGTATCTCAGAGAGCTGGATTGGTCCGATTGCTTTTCTGTGAGAGACGTTAACAAATGCACCGATTATATATTAAACATTCTATGGTTTGGAATACATCGCTTTATTCCTCATAGCTTCAAGAACATCACACCAACTAACACCAATTGGTTATATAATGACTGTTTCGCAGTCATTAAAAACAAGAAAGCAGCCTCCCAGGCATATAAATTGTTCCCTTCAGAGGAATTGAGACATATATATAGAGATGCGCGAAATATTTGCATTTCAGTAATTAGTCGGACAAAGTTCAATTTCGACCAAAGTGTTAGGCGGAAAGTATTTTGAAAAGGGTAGTAAGGGTCTCTAGTAAAAACCGTCAAGAATAATTTCACCTGTTCGTTAACATCACCACTCATTTATAATGGGAATGTTTTTACTTACTCACTGGACAAGGTCAACCTGTTTGCTGCTAATCCGTACTTGCCACCTTCATCGCAGCCACTTCCATCTCCATCACAGTGCACTAGTAGGCAAAAGCCTCTATACTTTCGCACTCGGGAAGTTTTTACGGTACTTTAAAAACTCGACGTGTCCAAAGCGGCTGGACCTGATGGTTTCTCGCCCCTGCTTTTTAAATGCTACGCCTCTGCTTTGGCTAAATCTCTGCGCAAACTTTTTCACCTGTCATAATCAACTGGAATGTTTCCAAGTGCATGGAAACTTGCTCATGTCCAGCCGATACTTACAAAAGGAAAGGTATGTGACCCCTCTAACTACAGACCAATTGCACTAACTTCGATCATATCTAAAGTTTTGGAATCACTCATCAACTCTCAATTGATGAAATATCTAGAAAGTAATCATCTTATCAACGATTGCCAGTACGGTTTCCGCGCTGGCCGCTCAACCGAAGACTTACTTATGGTTTTAACAGAGCGTTGGAATCATTATCTCCATAATTTTGTTGAGTCCGAAATCGTCGCTGTTGATATTTCAAAAGCTTTTGATAGAGTCTGGCATGCTGCCCTTTCAGCCAAACTTCAAACATTTGGTCAGCACCCTGCCCTCCCTAAATGGATAGAGAGCTTTTTGTTAGACCGTACAATCCGTGTAGTAATTGACGGAGTTATATCTGATTCCTACGAAATAAATGCCAGTGTACCTCACGGTTCAGTTCTCTCACCAACCTTATTTCTTCTTTTTATTAATGATCTTTTATACCTTACTCTCAATCCTATTCATAGTTTCGCCGACGACAGCACCCTTGATTTCGCGTACTTATTTGATTCTGTAATGAATTCACGTGGAAATGCTACAGAAGTCAATCGAGACCGCATGTTTAGATCATTAAACAACGACTCTATAGTCCTCGCTTGGGGCAGAGCAAATCGTGTTTCGTTTAATGAATCCAAAACTCAATACCCCCAACCCATTTCTGTCGACGGAGTAAATATACCCAATTCACCCTCCCTAAACATCTTGGGTATTCAGATATCCAGCAATCTTAGCTGGACTGATCATATATTTGCAATCGCCAAAGTGCGATGAAATGCTTGGTTTTTCTACATATTTCACCCCACTTGTCTTAGCGCTGATCTACAAGTCCCACATTAGGCCTAGACTTGAATATACATAATTCCCATACTTGGGCAGGGGCCGGACACACCGCACTGTCCGCGTTAGACAAAGTCCAGCGTAAGGCTATTAAACTTATTGGCGATCCCTCAATCTCTGAGGGCCTTGACTCTCTGGAGTATCGACGGAATGTCGGTTGTCTCTCACTCTTTTATCGTTATTTCCATGGCCATTGTTCTAACGAAATTGCTAGCCTGATTCCTTGTAGACACATGACAACGCGTGATACAAGATCTACAAATTGCTCCCACCCCTATACTCTCCAGGTCAAATTTGGACGTACCGTCAAATTTCGGGAATCTTTTCTAAGCAGAACAACACGAATGTGGAACAGTTTACCATCTTCTGTTTCTCCCTCGTCATATCAGTCCGAAACTTTCAAACGGGGCGTACATCGACACCTTCTTCACTCAACCTTCTTCTCTCAACCTCCTAACCCATTTCCCTCACCCTTAATTCCTTTCATGCCAAGGCTGTGCTTTAGCATCATAGGGCATCCCCTGAGCTTTGGTAACATCATATATAAAAAGAACGGTATATTGCGAAAGAAAAGTTGTGAAACGATTTAATCAGTGAAGTGAATAAAAATTGTGAACATTGTTTACGTTACAAAATTATTACTCCAGGTTGCGGTCGCCAGAAATATTTATCTCCCTCATCAACTTATTTAAAAGAAATCCAGGTAAAATGGAAAAATAACCAGTAGCGTCTACTAAATAATTTATCTATCCGATAACAATTAGTAACTTTATCCGTAACCGATGAAACCCTGTAAATAAAAGTATAAAAACTTAAAGTAGATCTCTGCTAAAGTGTTCAATTAAAGTGAACTAAATTCTCCCCGTCCCGAATATTTTCAAAAACGAATTTAACAACTTCCGTGAGCTTGTGCTACCCACTTTAAAATTCGCTAATTAAAAATGTATTTCGAGTCTCGTGGGATAACTCGAATTCAGGATGCAAACAGTGAATGAGAGCTTTCAATTCAAGTGAGTGTATAATACAATGAGTCCAAGTAGTATCATCTATCGACTGCAAAAGTTTATCATTTAAGTGTTAAAAAACACCAATGCAATTATTGTCTCCTCATGTTTAGCCTTAAGTCAATTTAAATTAATTTAATCAATAACTTGTTCATCAGAAATGTGTGCATGTGTATGTATCGTGCAAAAATGACTGCCACTTAATGGGAAAGTCGAGGTCGTTCTTTAAGGATAAAATTCATATTAAGGTCATTTCTAGATAAAAAAAATATGTGAATATCACTTTAAGAGAAATTATTAATTAGGAAAAATCCTTAGCCGTAATTAACTCGGTAAATAATTGACGTAACTTAACGATAGCTAAATTTTACGTTTGATTCAAAACACGTTTTAAGCAATCTTTTTCACATTGGGTTCCTCCTACTAATCCTGAGACGTTTATTTAAACACCCAAATTGAACGTTCTGAAATACATTTCCTAAGATAGATTTTGGTTGCACAATTAAATACAGACTGTGCCATCAATAAAATGTCAATATGTGGGTAAACACCTGTTTTAAATTGTCCATTTGACCCAGCAACATTCCAACTTCTCTGTTTTGACAGCACTTTTCTGGCTTTCTTCACACTTTCCAGTCTAATCCTAATAAGATCAATAGGTATAATACCTTAATCCAAGATTGTAGCGCCAAAACTAATTTTTTTTTTACAATCAATACAATTTTGCAGGAGACCCAGAAAAAAATCAAAGTTTACTTTAATTTAAGATACTATTACACCGCAGTTTTTTTTCCATCAACAATAATTTGTAAGAAATCTCTTTGTTTAATTGCTAACACAGGCCAGAATGCTCTTGCATAGGCAGGTTATATAGCTTACAATAAGCAAAGATATCTCGTAATCCCTTGTGGGACATGGGCGGGAGGAGAACTTCACTCAATCCGAGACAACTATTACAAGTATACCTACAATTTAAGGTGGGTTCCAAACTAACAATATTCCGCTGCAATGGCCTTTTTATCATAATCTATTGTCAGCAAAAAACAACAATGGGGTCCAACGGTGGGGTTCGAACCTGGGCCCTCCGGGATAGAAGTCCGATCCGTAATCACTTACTCCACCGACGACTTCCGTGTACGACTAGCGGTCACAACAGAAACAATAATGCAAAGTTTTTGGTAGCAACCAGAAACCAGTAGTACTTCTTCAATAGAAAAATAGCCTGCGTGCAGCACGAAATGTCAGCTGATTGTCAAACGTATTAAGAACAGAGACGATCGATGGCACGAAACTCAATTTTAGTAAGATTAACTAAGTATAGCATATAAGTTTTTATGCAGACCGAAAATAATCAAAGTATAAGTATAATTAAGACTCGGTCCATGAACTTAATCTTCCAAAAAGAAAACTAAGAGAGTTTAATTACAGTCGATAATGAAGCGTATAGGCGATTTATACTGGCTCTATTTATGATAGGTTTACGGTATGGCCAAAGCCTTTAATGCGTTAGCACGGCGTTGGTCGGAAGGAAATTAGGGTAAGGGAAGTGAGGAAACTTGAATGTCTTGTTTTTGCATTGCTGCGAGCTAGACAACAGCCCAGAGAAGGAGTCGATTTTTTAATTCAATTTTTAAAAACTCACGGTGAGACCTAGTCTCGAACCCGGGAACCACGGCATGCTGGTCGTAACGCTCAACCAATTGATCCAACTCTGTCTCAAGTTAGTTTAGTATGGAGGAATAGAGTGTTGAAACGTCGCGGATAGTAAGGCTTATTTTGGTTGCTGGAGAATGGACGGACGAGTTGAAGCCTTCTAGGATACGGTGATCCAAGTGGTAGAAACCGGGCAATGCATCCTAGAATGTAGCCAAGTAACTAATGCGGGAGGAGATAACCTCTTGAAAAAATCCCCCTAACTCCAAGGGAGTCTGCAGTGTCGTCGTCCCCTCTGCAGGATGCAGGGGTAATTGGGTCGCGAATGGCGTTTCCTCGGGCGCTTCTGTGGGAGTGGAGGTGGATTGTATGGGAGACCCCAACAGGTTGGCTATACCCACGGTACCCACAACACAACAGTAGCAACTTTTTGGAAAATTACCTTTCAAAGGAACTGTGGCGGCTATGGAGCCTGGCTCGCCCCCGCCGGCTGAAACTGCTGTAGCAGTCTTGGAAGAGGGTGCCATTGGCATAATAATAACTAGCACTTCCTCAGGTGCCTCAGGAGACTCTAACGAGTTGGCTATCTCCGCGATACGCACACCAGTAGAAGATGCAGATCTGTCTTCCGAAGGGTTAGCTGCGGTTAATCCGGAGGAGGTTCCTTGTCCTGACTCAGGACTAAATCGTTACGGCCTGGAACCCTACATGCCGTAGGCAGAGAAGGGGTGAAGGTTTTAATTAACGCATAGACCAATAAGGAGCACTGGAGACGGTGGTTAAACATGGATTTATGCAGATCTGCCTTCCGTAGGGTTAGCTGCGGTTAATCCGGAGGGGGTTCCTTGTCCTGGCTCAGGACTAAAGCGTTACGACCTGGAACCCTTCAATGTCGTAGACAGTGAAGGGGTGCAGGTTGTAACTAACGCATGGACCAAGAAGGAACACTGGAGACGGTAGGAAAACATGGATTTATGCAGATAGGCTAGGATTCTAGCAGTGACCCAGGAAACCGAGGTTAGTGGCGACAGTGGGATAACTGGATACTCAGTTGCACCCACTAAGGGAGACTGGGAGGGGACGAAAAGGGACCCGGTTATGTGGTCTGTTTCGGCTAATCCCCAGAGAGGTGTTTTTAGTGAGTAAGAATCTCACACTACCGGAGGGCACGGGGTGTCTGGTGTCTTTTGGAAGATTAGTGACGAGTCAGTTGTGCTAAGTCCAAGCCTACTCTAGATACAAGCCCGAAAGCTGTCACGAACAGCTGAGTATTGGTGGTGTAAACAAACTGAAACTTGCAACAGTAAAGAATAGGAAAAGTTGGGGAGGTCTTAACTTGCAATTTTCTTGATTTGAACCTACAAATGTTCTGGACATGTGGTCACGAGATAAAAAATTTCTCAATTAAAATTTTCATGTGCTTTAATGGGAAGACTCTTTATGGCGTTCGTTTTGTTAAAGTATTGAGGTTAGCATCCGTCGTTTGACATCAGTATTTCTCTTTGATTTTGGTTAAGACAGTGTGCAGTTTTATATGTGTGCAAGAAAGGATTGATGAATCTTGATACAAAAATAAATGAAATAATTACGAAACGCTTCGTGGTAAAATGGTCGAAATGTCATGTTTTCCGGGCTTGTATCTACACTAGGCTAATTATGAAAACCATCATCTGGCAGGAAGACCATTATGTAAAAGCTGGCATGGCATTCCCAAACTAATTTTGATTTGGTTTGAAGGAGTCGATTGCTTTGACCAATATCTGACGGCCGGAGAAAATAAATATATTTCTATGGAAGTAGGGCCTATTAGATTCTCCTGTGAACTTGCCAGTATAGCATAAACTTCGGCCTGGAAAAAAATGTTAAGTTTAGGTAAATCACCCCAGTTACACGAGATCGATTTTCGAACCGTTGGTAAGTTCGGGTAGCTATGCTTGCGCCTGTGAGCCCCCCCGATTTCGCACTCTACAATACAATGTGAACAAGTAAGATATTAAGGAATTAAGGTTCTCATTATTGTGATACCTAGGCAGAACATCCGTTAAATGGTCCTCAATTGCCTCTGACTACATGGAGCTTAGCTGTGTGTCACCATGTGATCGTTCCGTAAGTGATCACTGTATATGTAATGTAGTACCGCACGTTCTGCGAAAAGTTAAGAACTCTTAATTTGGTTCGTTCAAGTGGCGAGTCACAAGTTAAGTTGTCGGTGGAGTAAGTGATAATGTCTTCTTTGCCTGGGGATATACACCTCAGTATTTCAGGCAGAGATGCTGGCTCTGATCTATGCACTTGATCGTATACTAGAGAGTCGAGTGAGAGATAAGCAGATAGTGGTGGCACTCGATAATCAGGCGGTGATCGGGTGTATGGATGGTACAGAGTTTAACACAGCTCTGTCACTGGAGTGTGTCCGCAAACTAAACGCGTGTGCCTCAGCAAATAAGCTGACACTGGCGTGGGTCCGAGGACACGTCGGGATCGAAGGTAATGAAAAGGCAGACGTACTGGCTAAGCTAGGGGCTGCCTCGAGTTTCCAAGGTCCGGAGCCGTTCACTGCGCTTGGCAGGGGTACGGCGGAGGGCCTGTTAGGGAAGTGGGCCACGAGGGAGCACTGGGAACGGTGGAATGTCGTGGACTCGCTCAGACAGGCTAAGATGGCAATTGTGGCGACCAGAAGTGCTGAACAGAGGGAGGTCCTGGATATGGACCGTAGGACCCTGAGATGGCTGACGGCACTACTAACAGGACATGGTAACTTCAGGTTTCATCTAAAGAGGATGAACATTCTCGAGGATGATATCTGCAGACTGTGCCTGGAGGAGCAGGAGACGGCGGCACACATAGTGTGCCAGTGCCCTGCACTGGCAAGTAGAAGAAGGAAGCTGATGGGACACCACTGGATGGAAGAAGGAAGAATGGCAGAGGTGTCCTATAAGCAAATGCTTGCGCTGACCCGAGGAATCGAGGTGAGGGAAGAAAACTGGATTAGCCCAGATCTCTCTCGCTGAGATCAGAGGGGGTAGGGACGAAAAGGGACCCGGATAAAGTGGTCTGTTTCGGCTAATCCCTAGAGGGGTGTTTTTAGTGAGTAAAAATCTCACACTACCCGAGACAATCGGGTCTCCTGGTGTCTTTGGAAGATTTTCACCCCTCACGCAAAAAAAAAAAAAAAAAAAAAAAAAAAAAAAAAAAAAAAAAGTGATAATGTGTCGGTCTACTAATCCAGAGGTCCCAGGTTCGAATCTTACCGCCGGTGACCCATGCTGACATTAAACAGGTCATGGAGTTGCAGAGCAAATGTCAATGGTTCGGAATCCGCTTTAAATTGTAAGTCCACTTGCAGTCGTTGTCTCGAATCGGGTGAAGTTCTTTTCTCGCCCCTATGGGAACTAGAGAGAGAGAGAGAAGTAACAAGTACAGGTCATACATTCCAATTAGCACTTTATGCGTCGTTTTGATATAAAGACAAATAAGACCCAGTTGTCGGTCTCGTCCTATTATAAACAAAAGTTAATACTGGCGTCAGAGCTGTTTTAACGCCAACCCGAGGAGTTGAGGAATTGAGCTAACACCTTAGTCTTTATTTCTGACATTGCTTGAAGGATCTCCTTTACTAACTTCGAAGAGGTGGTTACTGAGTCAAACACCTTGATGGCAGCCTGGCTGTCCGTAAAATTCCAAATCATTAGTGATTCACTGAATCCCAGCAGAGAGCATGATTTCTGGATCGGAAGTGATCAGTGATCCTTCATTCATTCCTGGAGTAAAACCCTGACACTGAAATTTCTCGTAAAATTAGGTTTCAATATGGTAAACAGACACCGTAGCAGATAGTCCTCTCGGTGTTACGTTGAGAATATTACTGTGGCCATAGGGTTTGACATCGCATCCATATTTTCCAGTCTAATTGCGTTACAGCAGGTAGAAGGTGCAGCAGAACGTTGAGAGCATTAGTTGGGGTAATGCGCAAGAGCAGCAATTCAAGTATTTAATTTGGCCTTGTTATAACCTCGGCCACCAAGGATAGGATGTACCACTGCTGTGTATATCGACAGAGTCTTTTTAGGCTGCAATCCCCACATTTTACCAAAGATTTTACCAGATTTTACTATATGACTCGTTCCTCTATGTTTTGCTTCCAGTTCAACTTCGGGCCTGAAAGCACCCCCAAGTACATAACTCTGGAGGATAATGGGATAATAAAAGTTGGTGCTAGTTTAGTTAGGGTAATTGGATTATTATGTTTAAGTGGTGAAGAACATCAGAAAAATTCTTCACAATGTCGCTAGTTACGGGAAGGAATTTAATTACTACGATTTCGTAATCATCGAGTTTTAGGGCTTCATTTACTTATAATTTGAAAGTTACTAAATTGGATGGAATATGTGATAGTTTTATAGAATTTTTGTTTAAGATAAAAATTAAGTCAAACACTTCTTCACACGAGCCTGAACACCCGCCGGCTGCAGCGAACATCAAAACTCTGACGAGATTAGAGTTGGCAGACGCAATTAAGTCGATGAACCTCGGTAAGGCCCTAGGGATTGATGGAATACTAATAGAATTACTTAAGGCGGATCCTATTGTTGCGGCTGATATTCTTCTCTCCGCACGATCACCACGTGATGGTCCCCTGGTTCGAGCCTTGGTCTTCCAGTGAGTTTTTAATACGACATTAAAAAATCCACTCCGTCTCTGGGCTTTTGTCTAGATCGCAGAAATTCAAAAACAAGACATTCGATTTCCCCCAATCTCCCTAATATAAATTCTCTTCGCCAAAACCATGTGAAACGCATCATAGGGTTGTCCCCTGGCCTTTGGCTATATTATAAGGAAACAAGTCATCTTAATGAGAATCAAGCAAACAATCGAGCGCACTCTACATGTTGAACAGGCAGGCTTTCGTAAGGTTTTCTCCCGTGGCGATCACAGCAACAAATCCACCGTATGGAGGAGCCCCTTACATCAAATGTTCGTGGATTTTGAGAAAGTGTTTGAGAGCGTTGACCGCCAATATATAAGGGTAGCTTTAGTTATAAGGGTATGCATACTGCCACCTTTCCTTTTCCTGATCGTCATTAATGACGTATTGTGCAACGCCCTAGACGACCATCCATCGCAATTTATTATATGGAAACTTTTTAACCACCTTACGCATCTGGTTTAAGCCGACGATGTATGTCTTCTATCCAACAAACGGAGTCATGTAGCCCTAATGTCCAAAATCCTGAGTAGAGAAGGTCGGAGAGAGAGAGAGAGAGCTTAATATCAAGGTTGCTAAAACCAAACTTATGAGCTTGAACCGAGGACACAAAATAAAATTTATCCTGAAGAGTAGCAAATAATGCGAGTGGGTAAATTTTGCTATTTCGGAAGCCTAGTTACAACAGACGACGGATCTTCCGGATCTTCGAATCGAACGTAAAATCTGTTCTGTTGTATGGCTGTTCAAGATGAAAAGTGACCTGTCAAATAACATCTAAGCTACAATCCTTTGTCAACCGATGTCTTCGGCGCATCCTTATCATTTATTGGTCGGAGGTTGGATCAATACGTTGAGCCGCAAGAACAACATGCCATGGGTGCCGGGTTCGAGACCAGATGACCCCATGTGCTTTCATTAAGAAATTAAAAGAATCCACTCCGTCTCTGGGCTGTTGTCTAGCTCGCAGCAATGCAAAAACAAGACTCAAGTTTCCTCACTTCCTTTACCCTAATTCCCTTCCGGCCAAAACCATGCTAACGCATCAAAGGGTTGTCCCCGAGGATTTAGCCACATCGTATAAAAAACAAACAAAAAAACAAAAAACCAAAAAAACAAGCCGTACATAGACTTACAGGCCAGATTCGTAGGCGAAAGTGGCAGTGGATAGGCCACACACTAAGAAAAGAGCCAAAACAGGTTCTAGATCAGAACCCGCACAGGACCCAAGGAATACGCCGAATTGGGCGACCGTACAGCACATGGAGAAGATCAGTAGAGAAGGAAGGTGCCCAGATCAACAAATCGTTACAACAGTAGAAAGTTTTGGCACAGACCCGGAGCAAGTGAAATGTCAGACGCTCTATGTCAAAGAGGGGGCTAAAGAAACCTGAGGGAGAGAAGTAACGACCAAACAGTAATCCTTTATGAGGCAGTATCTATGATGCATTATATCTCTAGTTCCCGTAACTGTTTGTGGAACATAGGCCGGGTAAAAAACTTAACCCAATCCGATGACAACGATTATAAGTCGATCTATAATTTAAGTTGAATTCCGAACCACCGATATTACTATGCAAACCCCATTAGCTTTTTAGCGTAATCTCTTGTCAACAGAAAACCACCATGAGTTGCCATCAGTACGGTTCGAATCTGGTAGGTTAACACCTTCTCCCTTACTCTACCGAGAACTTTAATGTATTATATACGGATGCCGTTTACAGCGGCGATCATTTTTTAATCCTTGTTGGTTACCTATATTTAGAGATATCGTCCACTACTCTTAAACTCTTAAAACCTTCGTATTGGAAAAGAAAGAACATTAATGTAATGAAATATATTAAAGTCAACTTCCAGGAATCGGACATGCCAGACAAGACCCCATAGCTAGTTGTTAAAGGATGTTAAGAAACAAGTTGTATATGGAAACCTATGACGCACATTTCTATGAAAAACGTAGTGAAGGACATTAAATTATTGCATCACACCAAAAAAAAATTACACTGCAGTCAAATAAATCCTTGAAGTGAGCAAATATTGCGATAGCAAACGTAAAATGATGTCAGAGTGATAGGATACATATAATCAAAGGACACAATAATTGAAGAAAAAGACAAGGACGGTCACGAGAAGTTTGTACAGTCAATTCCTTGTGACCGTGCTCATCAGGACAAAGCCACAATTTTCTCCTTAATTAGAGGGTTTAAGGAGACTGACAGGATAAGCGAACAAAACACTGTAGAAATGTAGATTCACATCAGACAATTCATACCACTAACAATCCACACAACGCGTTTGAGGCTTCTGATTAAAACCGAGTTTGTGGAAAGCATAATTTTCGTCACAATTCAAAAGATATTAAATTTATCCCCCCCCCCCCCTTAACATCATTATTGTAAATATGAATAGTAGCAATTAAAGTGTGTTCCAGCCATAGATAGATTGTATATCAGGATACAACCCTGCACCGACTAAATAGGTTACGCCATCATAATTTTCTGAAAAGTTTACCCCTCAGCTCAATTTTAAAGTTGAAGAGAAAGCTCCGCGGTACAACTACTATCCTTTCCCAGATTTAATTTCTGCTACAAATTACATAATCTGTCGCCAATTTGAGAAAATAATCCCGCGATTTATGAGCGTATTTTCTCCTGGAGCTAAACCTATTATTAACCGAATGAACGAACATAAAATTGAAGGAAAGACGAAATATGGAATAGCGTAATAAACAATTCATATAATATCTGATGAGTTAGGGGTTGCCCTAGTTTTCTCGAGAAAACATCTCATGCACCCTCAAATTAGAGGCGTCGGGGTGCGTGCCACAAAGCTCGACAAGGACCGAGTAAAAGCTCGCCTTCCAGGCGATGGGCCCCAAAAGAAATTCTCTCCTCTTCTATAAATAAAACCACAGGCAAGTAGCATGTTAAGCCGAAAAAGTAACAAAAGTATCTATAAGATCTCGTCCAGTCAAGGTATTAGAAGGTGGATACATCCGATTTTTGCAGACACGATTATAATAATGTAATATGGCGCCATTCCCCACACAGCCGAACGGGAGCTCAATTGAAAATGCTATGTTTGCTTAGAGATTGGAGACTTCTGATTTGAGATTTTGAGATTGTTCAAATATTTGTGTTTAGACAGATAGATACATTCACAGATTGTGAAAAACATGTAAAGTAGTTGAAAGAAAAGTAAATTTATAGTTACAATTTATTGGTGCTTACCTGAATAACAGTCTTTCGGGGTCCATGATTGTGCTGAGGCTGCGTAATGGAATTTTGTAATGGCAATGGCAAAGGAAGGGACAATGGCAGTTTTGGTGCCAATTTGTCCGGTTGCTGTGATGGATTTGTGTTGTTTGCTCTCACTAAGTCTAGGGCCAGAAGAGTACCCTTAGGGGCGCCTGGAGTAAAGTAGACTTGAGTCTGCTGCCCTTGCTGTTGCGATTGCTGAATGTTTTTGTTTTTGTCAACGACAAGTGGATGAGTTGCATCCACTAATG